>VWZF01001188.1:122061-166757 GCA_013396755.1 Sclerurus mexicanus
GTGTGTCGGTCGAGGTTTCCCCAGGGGTGGGCCCGTGGGAGTGCCGCTCCCCGCGGCCCTGCTGCAGCGGCTGGGCGCTGCAGGCCGGCCCCAGGAGAAGCGCCTGGAGGGAGGGAAGGGGAGACAAGGCTCGAAGTGGTCCTCGCTTTTAGGTGCGGTCCGAGGGGTGCCGCGGCGGCGCTTTCGGGGCTGCTTCATCCCGGCGTCCTGGTTACTGTCTTCTTTCTGCCAGGTGTTGAGGTGCTTTCTCGTGCTGGTAGTGTGACACCCCCCGCTCCTCCTGCCTCTGCTACTACACTGCCCTTGTCCCATTGCCAGCCACCATGGATAAGACCGAGTTGATCCAGAAAGCCAAGCTGGCCGAGCAAGCCGAGCGCTACGACGACATGGCCACCTGCATGAAGGCGGTGACGGAGCAGGGCGCCGAGCTGTCCAACGAGGAGCGCAACCTGCTCTCCGTGGCCTACAAGAACGTGGTGGGGGGGCGGCGCTCGGCCTGGAGGGTCATCTCCAGCATCGAGCAGAAGACAGACACCAGTGACAAGAAGATGCAGCTTATCAAGGACTATCGGGAGAAGGTGGAGTCTGAGCTCAGGTCCATCTGCACCACGGNTGCCGGCGACGAGCTCGCCGGGCTGGTTTTATGATGTGTTTCTTCCCGCCAGGCCCGGCGCTCGCCCGCGGCGCTGGCGGCACNAGAAGACAGACACCAGTGACAAGAAGATGCAGCTTATCAAGGACTATCGGGAGAAGGTGGAGTCTGAGCTCAGGTCCATCTGCACCACGGTGCTGGTAAGTGGGGGCTTTGTTTTTTTCTTCTGTGTTTAAGAGAAAGAAATGCAGTATTTATGTGTGCTGCTGTACTGAGAGAAGGAGTGGTAACTTGGCTGGGGCATATCACACAAAGTGTTACTCTGAGGTCGGGGATGTCGGTGCAGTGACTTCCACAGCCGTTATGTGGGTCACCATGGTGAGGGAGGTCATCTGCACCATGCTATGGGCCCTGAATGTGTAGACGTATTTGAGATGCTCAGTTTTGAGTGTCTGCGAGGTACATTTTAAGATGGAGTGATCCGTATGCAGTATTTCACTAGGTAGCTGCAGAGGTAACAAGGAATTTAGCCTTATGCCTGTTAGTGCTGTGAGTAGTAAGCTTATCTGTTTGCAAGATAAGCTGAAAAGAAAATGTGAAAACCCTTTATTCCCATCAGAGCAAATAAATTGTTAAAAGCATTTAAACTGTGTGTGTATTTCGTTTACTTTTCATAAAGAAAAATACTCTCAAGGGGTATCTAGGAGACATTTTAAGGAAATTTTTAACAGAAGATGATGGTTTCATAAAGTGAGACACCTACACTGAAGATGGGAAAGAGAGACGTAGAAAATGGCTGTTAGAAGCTGACTGCTCAGGGGCATCTTTAAGATGAATTTGCAGTAATTGTGGAATAATGTAAAACTAATATGTAAAGACTGGCTTGACAGCTCAAGCATGCATTGGAGCCCAGAAATACATTTCAATGCAAGCAGAATTGCAGATGCTATTGATAGGAAAACTGTACTGCACTGTTGTGGGAGCCCAAGAGATGGGTGTCATCAGTGTGGAGGCTGTGGGACCTTGTTCTGCATGGCCGGGGAGTTGTGGCTGCAGGAAGCTGCATGTGTGTAATGCAATAGTAATTGTGTGGCAGATAATCTTCTGTGGTTTATTTGCTTCTCTTAGTTACTTTTTTTTTTGGTGTCTAGTATTGCTAATGTGAGAATAGGAAGAAGCAAGTCTATAAGGAAATAACTTCCAAGTAAATTTATCCTGTATTGGTTTAGGAGATATGAATTTAAAGGTGACTGACTTGGAAGTAACTGAATTTTCATGAAGTGTTTTGGCTCACATGTAAGGGAGTGCTTTGGATTGTGCTGAAAATACCTATGTGCCTCATTGTATGCTGCCACCTAGATTTGTTCTTGCTTAAATCAGTCCAACTGTTACCCCTTCTTGAAAAGAATTTTGAAATTTGTAAACTTTATGAATCTGTTAATTCCTTAACATATTGAAGAATTCATGCTTTTCAAATGAGCTGTTTCTGCAGTTTCTGCAGGTGTAGTTAAACTGTAAAACTTTCGCCTTTGTGAAAATGATGTGACTTGTATAGAGTTTCACTAAAACCTGTGTGATGAAGTGCCAGCATTTGTGCTGTTGTCACTCTTGCTCTCCTCTACTCAGTACCCCAGTTCAAAACTAACTTCTTGGGAGCTCCACATAAAGCTCAATCTTGAGACTTCTTAATCTCCCTCTGTCCTTTTACCAAATCTAGTTCCTAAAAGGAGGTGATGTATAAAATCTCATACATGCCATCTTGACAAGGAGCTCATGCTTCCATAGGGAGACCCAGTGAACCACTTCACACATTGTCTGTACCGAAGTTATTCCACCCACATCCAGTGGTGGCCAGCAGGTATCCTGATAGCCATGCTAACGCAAACCTCTGTACGGAAAGGAAGCTCTTCCTGTGCTAGATGAATTTTTCACTGCATTCTAGTCTTTCTCTGTTCTCAGCAGTGGCCTGGTTGGCAGCTCTCCCTTTCCAGCCTGGAAGGCTGCAGGAAGTAGTGAAGACCAAAACTTACAGCCGAGCATGCTTTTCCTGTCCTGCGTCCTGCTGCAAAGGTGTGGTGTGCCACCTTTTGTCAGCTATCTACTGCAAGCCTTCTCTTTTTACTTGTCCTTTGAGGGCCAGTGCAGTTACGTTCTGTTCCGATTCCCTCCCTTTCCTCTTCCATCTACCACTCCTATGATCCATGAGTCAGCATCCAAGAGGTTGGAACTCATAAGCAGGCGTTAATAAAGGATGGGTTTCCTAAAGCTGAGACACAAAATGGTTTTGGCTCCTCCTTCTTTGAATGATAATGTCTTCTGTACTAATACTATTGTGACTGCTTGTAGCTTTTTCAGATCTCTCCGTTTAATCTCAGATGCTTTTTTAATTCTAGGAAGGCAGCTAAACTGAAACAACTGCTGGCAAGTAGTATGGAAAGGTTGCTTGTCATCTGGAGTATTTGGATTTAGCAAGGGTGGGTGTGTTGGGTGGAGTATGACTGCTGTTAGTCATACTACTAGCAGTTTTTTCAAAAAGCTTTTTTTATTTCTGGTATAGCATATTTCTAAGTCTTCCTTTAGAAATACTTGTGCTAGCATTAAAAATACTGATAACTTTTTTTATTAAAAAGGCAGCAATGGTGAATCTGTAATTACTTTTTTCCTGTAAAAATGGCTCAAGCCAGTTATGTAAGGCATTGTTTCAGGGCATGGTTTGATAAAGAATTTAAATTTAATCACTAGAATACAAACATTGAAAATTATGTTGAGATGTATCTATCTATATATAGACATGCATAAAAATAAAACTTGTACTGATTATTTAACTGTCAGTCTTTAACTGCCTATCTTAGAAGTCAGAGTAGGTGTGATCTGAATGCTTTTTAACTGTTAATTTTATGACTCGTCTTTCAGGTGAGAGTGGCTCTTTAATGGAAAATGGTATGACTGTCAGACAACTTGCACAAACGTTTTATTTAAAAGGTACACTAGGAGGTTTTATTGAAGTCCTTGTATTGATTGACTAATTGTTTGGTAATATAAAGAATACTGAATCATCCCCTATGACTCATAGTTAAAATTGTTCTTGAAACTCTCTTCTCAAATGAAGAAACAGATTGGCAACTTAATTTTTTTCAAGGTAAAGTTGAACTATATTGTCACATAGTCTCTGAGAACAAAGTTCATGTTTCTTTCTATCCTTGACTGATTTCAAGATAGGGATATTAGATAATGTAGAAGGGGTGGATGCAGCAGCAACTTTCCCTTAAGTAGTGAAATCACATGGGAAACTTTGAAGATGTCATGTACAATATAGGACCTGCTTTACTGTATGCATGCTGCTGTTTAGTGACATTAGGTTTTTAAAAAAGGGTGACTTTTGAATTGGAACTTTTCTGGGGAAGCAGATTAAACTGGGTAGGTTTTCTGAGAGCCTTGGTCCCCTTGCATGGTGATAATTCATGTTGCATTCAAGCCTCTGTGTTCGATAGAGAGGAGTAGCATAAAGGAAGGGGGGACACCAGCCTTTGCCTGGAACCGCTCTCCTCTTGCGGCTTGAGGGTTTTTCCCTGTGTGTTTGGTAGTGCTCTGCATGTGTTCAGTTCATAGGTCCTGACATGTTGGAGCTCTTCATAGAGCAGTAGAGGTGAGATTTGATAACTCCTTGCCCACAGTTTAGAACTTGATGAAGATGCAGCAGCTAAAATCATTATGGCTTGGCAACAGCTGTATCTTGATGGTTGCTTACTCCTCCCGTCTCTAGCTGAAACTTAGAAGTGTTTCTTAAGATTTCTTTTAAATTTTTATGGAGAAAAGTTACATACCTGAGGCTTTTCAGTTGTTTCCAAACATCTGTTTTCACAGTGTCCTTGTAAACATTTTGACATTGCCGGACCCATGTTGTCCAGTTTCTTTAGAAGAGAGCAAGGGCATAGTGAACTGGTACAAATGAAGCAACAGTAGCCGTACTTGTGCTACTGGTTCCTTCCAGCACCCTGTGGCAGTGCCTGCAATGAAATAGTCTTGAGCTATAAGGTGTATATTATCTCTCTTTTTACTGTCTTAAGGCTGAGAGGATGCTTGTAAATGTTTGATCTTCTGTGAGATTGCAGTGTGAATTGTTGAAAGCATGTATTGCTGTGTTGCTCTTGCCAGCTCCCCTTTCCTTCCTTCCCGCCTCCCGCCCCCACCTCCCCACCCCCACCAAAGGTTACGATGTTGTTCGTACTGCTGCTTTACATAATTAAGACACAGTAAAAGCTAATAAAAATGAGTAAAATGTCTATGTCCACTTCTGATTATTATCCATGTTGTAAATCTAGTTCTAAATTTAATCACACAAAACAAAAATCCGCATGCTAAAAGGTAATGTTCAAAGCAGGTTTTTTTTTCAACAGCACAAGTTCACAGCTCTATTGCAAATGAAGTTAGTGTATTCTTGCAGCAGCAATTAGATTCCTCATGTCAACTATAATATCTGATATCTGATAATGGATAAACTTTGACTGTAGCCCTGTTTTTTCTTTACTGTTACCTTTGGCCTGTGAAGAAGTGAGATCCTTATTTTTTATTACACACGCAGAAATTTGGCAGATTCAATGGGTGTCAAGTTGGTGCTGCTATATGTGAAATTTACCAAAGTTTCATGTCTTGTAAATCCTTTGTCTCTGCTTTCCTGTTTTCAGTGAATGGACAGTTTGTACAGAAATTTATAGTGTTGTAGAGTTGAAACTGAGTAAAAGGATATAGCGTACAGTCTTTTGATACAGGGAACTATATAGGATGCAGTTTTATTTTGAAGGTCAGGCATGCTAACCACTTAATACTACTTTTGGATTTAGTTGTCCCACTCAGGGTTGGGACAGTGTTTGAAGTATTGCTTTAACTTACAAAAGGTAAAAAAGTAACTGCTATGGACTTAGCGTTTTTAAGTGACTGATTGAAAGGAGTGGCCACTTCATGAAAGCCAGACCTTAGATTGGGAACATTAGTTCTTGACAAATCCAGAACTGGGGAATAAATGTGAAGGGAATGTTTAATTTGGAGTAATCTTTTTCACAGGTGAAGAGGGAGTTGATTTGCCTTTGTTTTCTCAGCACAACTAGCAACCATCAACACATTTGTGATAAGAATTGTGGAACTTTAATGTGTGAATCTTTTCTAGCTTAATATGCCTGAAACTGAATTCATGATCTGAACTTGACTTATTCATAGTTGTACCTTCTCTTACATTGTCCTTCAGTAGAGTCTGCTGCTGGAGCACTCACTTTTGTGCCAGGGAAACTGAATCCTAAGAATGGACTAATGCTTACAGAAACAAAGCCTAGAGTGTACTGAGGTTCTTGAACAGACTGAAAACTGTTAAGAGTCCAGCTAAAAATAGTTCAAGGAATTCTGAAGTTAGCTGAGGCCTCTATCCTATGCAGTCATTGCTTGCTGCCCCCTCCTCTGCAGCCATATGCTGTCTAGAATTATTAAATTTCTTGGAGGATATTTGCTGGTTTGGTGGCCTTGAAAAGGTAGGATGTGCTCACTAGATAGAACAACAGAACCACAAATTTTGTTGTTCTGCCAATGCAGTGAAGCTCTTAACAGATTTTGTAAATCACTGTCATGCTTACCTGCTAGACAGTTGTCTCTCAGGCATTGCTACTACCTTAGATGCTACTTTGATAGGTGCCTTTTTGAAGTAAAACATAGAAGGCTGTATATCAGAGGGAACTTGATGAGGATAGAAGACACTCAAGCTTGAAGGTTATTAGCAGGTGATTTCTTTATGATGGCACAAACTGGGTTTGTTTAGCACATTATTAAAGCAGTAGATTGTACCAATTTCTGTAGACACAGCAGCTTGATACTCTGGTTTCAGTAATGGGGAATGCCTGAGAGTAAGGAACTTAGAGAAATGGCAGGGGAAGGGCTGGTAAAAGTGCATGGATGTACTTTGTGAGTTTGGTAGGTGAAGGTGCTTGATTAATCAGTGTTTCCATTCTTAGTTTTATGCTTCTGGTCTTTGAGAATGATGGGCCTATTGCCCCTAGATGTTACTTGCTGTTTGTGTTTAAGTGCTTTCACACTTGCCAATAAGCATGAACCTAATTTTGTTGTAAGGTAAGTAGGACTCTTCTTGAGCACTGCATTTGTGGCACTTAATCAGAATAGCTCCACCACAATTAATTGGACAGGTGTTTACATGTTCCTCCTCATCTTTTCTGCTTCCTAGGAAGCTGAAACCAACATCAGAATACTTCAGCTGAGCACACTGCTGATTTGTAAGCTTTTCGTTTGCTAATTCATCCTGTATATCTGAATATGTAACAGTGCCCAGTTCATGTGAGCTGGGAGGAAGCAGTAAAAATAATTTAAGGGCAGAGTTTCACGTTCTGTGGTCTGTGCACCCACCAGAACATCACATGTAAAGACCTAGGAGCTGGAAGTCCTGAATTAGCCACAGTTTTGCTTGTGACTTTCTTAAAATTTATTAAAGGAATTAAGGGTTTGATTTACCGATTTCTAACACTGATAAAGGTTTATTACTCTGTTACTCTTTATTCTGTCCTTTAATTTATACGATTCATTCACTGTAGGATATAGGAGTCATGTTAGACTCTGAAAAGAGAAAAAATCCATTTGCTCTGATAGTAAGTTTTCTAAATACACTATGTACACTCTTATCTGACTGACAGATACATATTTCCTGGGTAAAACTTCTTCAGGAAGTTTTGTTCTGAAGTTGAATACATTTTGCAAAATTCTTGTAGGCAGAAATTGTTTTTAATAGAAATAGATAACAGGGCCTTAACAAAAAGTCAGTGCTCACTTGCTGTGAAAAATTGTGGTAACCAGGTTATCTGAAATGTTGGCTTCTAGTTTTTCTGACCTAAAGGTTGGCCTTCATTGTTGTAGGTTGTCGTGTTTGGGGAATAATAAATTACAGGCACACTCCTAATAGACTGAATGAAATAATATATTGCAGGGTTTCCTTTGAGATGAAGCTGGACAATGCAAAAGGCTCTTCCAGCTGCTCTAAGTGATGGGAAAAAAGTGCATCTGTTGGTTATCATTTTGAATTTCAGTAATCCCGAGCCTCTGATCAAGGGCTCCCAGACGGAGAGCAGAAATGAAGCAAGTAAAAATTTTAGGGTTTCCAGAGTTTATTATATGAAACAATAGTTCTTTGCATAAGGGCGACATACCTTAATCCCATGTAGCTCCTGCATGCTGTTGTTTGTTTTGAGTATTGTTAGCCTAGGTATACCTCAGTCAGTCATTTAACCATATCTTTGGGTTTCTGTAGCTGCGAAGCATAGAAGTATTTTTAAATGAAAATTGAGACTTTTCTGTTGCAGTGTGGCATATTATGGAAGGTCACAAGTGGAGGGTGCTGGAAGAAGCTTTTACATGGTCAGGATTCTGAAGGGAAGAATTTGGTGTCTACAGTGTTTATAAGAGGAGAAGAACACTTTGAAGTAGAGGAATTAGAAATATGAGAATTGCAATAATGGAAGAAGTAAGAATCAATTTGAGACAAATCTATCACATAGCAAGAAAATTTTCCTGAAGGCTTCTGACGGTGAGGTATGGCCATTACTTCATGAAAAATTTATAATTGTTGAAAAGAGGAATGACTTGAAGACTCGTTTCTACATTTGATGGGAAGGAAACTGGAAAACTTTATGCTCTTTAAAAACTTGAATAATTCTTTGACTTTCACTGGATTCATTTTGTCTGAAAATCTCTAGAAAGGAGAACTTGTATTTCCACACACTGCTAATTCCCGGCTTACATAGTTTTCTGGGTACCACATAACTTCTTGTTTTAGGAGAAATGTAAGCAGTGAGTGCAAATTCTAGAATAAATTAATCTCAGCCTCAGGTGGGAATAGTATGGGCAGACATGCTACAGCTCAGGCTTCCAGTGCCTTTGTTAAGTGGGATTCCAGATACTTCATTCAGGGCCAGTCCTAAGTATTGACTGCCAGTTTTCAAAACTCTCTAGCCAAAGACATGGAACCAAATGGAAAAGATGAATTAGGTCACCCTCTCCGGTTCCATGTCAGGTGCGTTGGTCTCTGCTGTCAGCACTGCTTTGTCAGGTCATCTTAAGGCCATGCCATTACTGGAACGGTGCACACATATTTTCCTCAATACATAAACTGAAACACTATTAGTCTTAAGAGGTCTGTACGAAAATTACTTAATGTTCTCCCAAAAGGAGTTGATACATTGAGTTTGAATCCTGAAGGATGAACTTGCTTCTCCTGATTTACACTGTAGAACGTCAAGTGATCTTACTGTTGCAGCAGGGGACTCTCCCTTTCCTGTCAAGAAAACAACTGCTGAATGTTAAAACACACCTAGGTTGCAGTGAGTCATACTGTGGACTTTGGAATATACTTGAAATAGTTGAAAAGTCTTAAATACCAATTTGCTACACGATTAAAACAGGCAGTCATTTTTGAGTAGAAGCTTTATTGAAAGGTCTGAACCCACACCGATCATCTGTGCTGTCAGACACTTTAGAACATTTGATATGTTTAAATTCACATGTAAGTTATATTAAGGGAATATGTTGGTCTGAGCTGCCTCACTGCTTTTTGACTGCAGTTAGTGTGGAAACCATTTCTCTGTATGCTGCTTGTAGGTGTTTTTTTCTCATACTGGGTCTGGATGGACCCTCAGAAATATTTGAGAGTGAATAATTTTTCCAAGTATTTTGCATGTTGAAACCGTGGCTGAATTTATGTAACCTCACACACTTCTCATCGTGTGCCTGTGGGATGCAAGCTGCTCATCTGGATGGAACTCTGATGTTAATCCATGTTCAGCGTGGTGAGTTAACTTGCTGAAAGAAGTGTTGACTACATACACTCTCTGTGTGTGCATTCTTTTTAAGAAACCTTGTCTCAAAATATATTTCTTTCAAAACAGTTTCTTCACTTGCACATGACTTTTTGGTTCTGTGGGGTTTGGCCAGTGTGTGGTACAACGTTGAGTAGTCAATTATCTGCTGTCACCCAGGTAACTTCTAATAGTGAGCTTTAATGCTCCTCAATAAACAAACAAACAAACAAAAAACAACAAAAAGCCCACAAAAAAACCAACAGCCCCCCACCCCAAAAACAAGAGAAAAAAACAAGGAGGGAAGAAAACCCAAAAGTACTTAGGAGCTCAAAATAGAGAACACTCAGTGTTGGTTCAGGAAGGAAAGGAACATCTAGGAAACAACAATAAAACTCAATCTAGTTCCTGTAGGACCTGTGATAATCAGTACCCTGTGGAATGGCAGCACCTCCTCTACTGTCAGGTCTGAAAACACTTAGACAGCAAAGACCTGCTCAGCAGAAGTTCTACCTGGTTTCTTTCTTCTTCTTTTTTTTCTTTTTTTCCATTATGCATTGAGGAGGAATATATTTTTTTAAAACATTACATGCATTGATATTTATTAGTCTGTTCTGTAAACAAGAAAAAGATTAATACTATGGGATTATATTTTCTCTAGATGCTTTTTGTGTTGTGTAAGTTCAGGTCCAGTGAAGAACTTTGTCTTAAATTACTAAAACCTGCAAAGACCAGTTACTTCCCACAGACTGTTAGGGTGTTTGCTTTTAAAAAAAGCATTTAAAATTACATACCCAAAGGATGAAGATGGTGTTGAAATAAGATGTTTTAAACAACTTGAAGCAAGATATACGGACCTTAGACTCAAGGATATTGCTGAAACAGTGTGAGTTGAAAATCAAACTTTATATAACATAGACTTCATTAAAAAAACTTATATGCCACCCTTTTTGAACATTGACGTGCTAAATACAATGCAGCAACTTAACCAGTTTATACTTTCAGGGGCAAACTTCTGGAGAGCATTGCTGCTTCTGAGGGTTGCTCTTACATTTACTTTTTTCCTTCTGGTGGAGCCAAAGCAATGATAAACTATACTCAGTGAGAAATACAAATGGCAATGTACATCAGTCTTTTAATAGCATAACACTAAATAACTTGGTGCTGGTGATGTGACCCAAACATGTTGCAAGTGTTGACATCTGAGTGATGGTGACATTGTAAATATTTTGGGTTACTTCGGTTTACCACGCTGAGAATTTCTGTCAGTACCTAGGCACATGGTGTCTTTAGCTTGCTTTGAAAATGGGCCTCAAACTACTTGTGGTGAGTAGGAAATCTCTGGTGTTGACCTGGTTCATGTTCATCCTCTGGGATGGAACAGTGAAGTGGGAAGAATAATCCAGTGGCTCGTGGTATTGGAATATATGAGGAGACTCATGTGCGTGCTTTTTTTTCTGAAGTCCCAATTCTAAATGGCACAAGTGTTGAAGGCAGCTAAAAGGTCAGTTTGGTATTCAAGATGTTTGGGGTTTTTTTTCCAAGCTCCTTGTTAGCGTTGAGGTTTTTTGTAGCTGGATATGTGGGAAGAGACAGCACACATCAGCTAGCAGTGGTATTTTCCTGCCACTTGAACCTACCCCATGGCTAAATTTTACAGAACATATTTAGTGTACACTGTGGTTGAACTTAATGCCTCAGTCAGTCTTGCCTTTTAAAATACACTTCAAAGGGAAGAAGGCAATGGGACTTTCTGTTTTTATGTCAGCTTTTTTAAGAAGGTGTTGCCCTGAAAAAAGGTGGCAGAAAACATGTGAAGTGGGACTGGAACATGAATTGCAGGGGAGGTTTGCACTGTGAATTGTAAGGGGATGCTGGCTGGATGCACACACCACAAATAATTATGAAGGAGCTGTGTGTTCAGGGAGCACCTTTGTCTGTGTCAGACACTTCAGGTAACAATATGGCTCACGTATTCCTTCAGGGCTTCCTTTTCATAAAGCTGAAATAATGGGGAGGTGATGGAGCAGATGTATTGACTTAGTATTTCTGGCTCAGGTTAATTGCAGTGGTCAGCGAGCACCACGTGTTCAACCCTTGATCCTGCTTAAATAGAAGGGAAAAGGGAGTGAGAGAGGACAGTTACTCAGCTGGGAAAGGACAAGAATAGACCTGGAGAAGGATCCAAAAAGGCAACTGAAATGTAACTTCCATTTGGCATGTAGAGGACTAAGTCTGCCAATTAAGAGACAAATAAAAAAAAAATAATTTTCAGTGTTAAAAGGGAAAGAAGTAGATTGCTGCCAGGCTCCTAGCCTGCTCCACATGGCTTCTTCAGGCAGCTGTGGATCTGTTCCAGGGACCATAGCCCTTTGTTGCTGGAATCTCTACCATAAATAAATAAATAAGCCTGTCTTCCGTAGGAGGGGAAAAGAATATCATGTATGAGAATATGATGCTCTTAGGATGACAAGAGTGTTAGCACGCTGTGAAGGCAGAAATAAATTGAGATGGATGAGCAACACTAATGAGAAGTAGGGTGGGGAAATCCTGTCACGGTACAGGAGGACCTGCACACCATTTGAGAATAATGTGTCAGTGCGGGGGAAGCAGCAGTAGCTCCAGACTGCCACACTGCAAACCTACTGAAATGCAGCTTTGTGGGACGTGAAGGGCCTGGCCTGAGGATAGAGCTTTGATTCCTGTGTCTTCTAGTGCTCGTGGTGCTGAGAGTCACACCCCAACAGGGCAGGCAGCAGCTCACATGTGGTGTGGCTTTCAGGGAGGGCAGTGTCTGAGGCTCGTTTGTTGGAGGGCACATAATTGCTGGTTGTTCAGGGCTTGGTGTAGAAGGTGATGGGAACAGTTCAGTTCTTAAGTGATGGTGGCAGCTGTGTTGTGATACTTAAAAGACATGGGTGTGTTTGCTGTATGTGAACAGGAACACAGTCTACTGTATTGACTAACTTCACCCCAGGGTCATACCTGTGGCAGTGCTTGTCACTTCCTAGGGAAAATTATCACAAAAATGTCAAGGTTTCCTGAGGTCTGCTTCGTTACTTTGGCTGCCTGTATTCATTTTACTTAATAACAGCTGATGTTTAAAAGAAGGTTTCCTAGCTGCTTGCTGTCTGATGGAAAGGTAAAAAAGCCCAAGTGGGGAAAGATAAGGGAACAGATGTAGGAAATCCTGAGTTTTCCTGGCTATTACTGATTCACAAGAGTGTAAAGTAAATCATTTCACTTATTGTGCTGTCTGCTCTCGCTGCCCTGCCAACATTTCATCTGTTAGAGGGAGGGTAAGATGCCTTCAAAGAAATGATGACAGTATCCTGACATGAACAGCTCACAAAGTATACCAATTTGAGAGATAAAGTCTGGCCCAATAAATAATTAGCTTTACTCAAAGCCTGTTTGGATTCTCTTCTAACCTACAGGATTCATAAATGATACCTTGTTCCATTTAAGGCTATTAAAAAAGCAAAACTGGATACGTGTAGTCCAGAATGAGGATGTTCCACCCTAGCTGACAGAGGCACAGGTCTCTTCCTTACCATGTGTTACGTGAGGATGAGGAGGCCCTCAAGATGAGCTAGGAGTGGGAGCTGCTGGGCTGCTCAGCTCCTCCACCTGAGGAGTGCCTGGAAAATAACCCACTCTGCTGTCTGGAAAACTACAGTTCTCTCTCAGCATCCACTATTTTGGTTTAGTGTCTCAGAAATCTGCACAGAACCTCTGGTTTTCAGACCTGCATAGTGAAGGCAGCCCTTCCAGGGTGCACTGACACACAGGCTGCAGTGCTGCTTGTTTGTGGTAGGGCTGGGACGTTTTTTAGTGTACACTAGATTCCAGGGCTTTAGTATTTTTACATCATAACCAAGCCAGATTGGTTATGCACAGTACTCTAGTGCTAGAGCTACCTCCAAAGACAGAATTTTGCAACAAGATCAGTAGTATTTTTTGTATGCTACATTTACAATAAATTTTTATGTTTTGGAAGTCATGAAAGAAAAATGCCTGTCTATTCCTTTGGTGATGTAATATCTTGAAAAGTTTTATTCCAGCATTTAAAAGATGAATCAAGGATACAGTTTTGTCAAATACCTGGTTTAAAATGCTATACAGTATATTTCCTGCTCATCTGGTCAGTGCTCCTTAGACTGTGGCATAGTTTTTCACAGCTAATCTGAGCACATGGATAAATCACATCTTTGTTGCTTAATGCAGTCCCAGCTGTAGGATGGCCTTTAGAGGCTGGTGGTTACTGCTCGAACATGAGGCATTTAAGGAGCCTTTCTAAACACAGTTGTATAATGTGTCATGTTTTATCATTCTGGGCAGTTTCCTGTAAAATCAAACTTTGATGTTAGACTTCAGGTTACTGCATTGTTGTCTCTGAGACTCTGAAATTGGTTTGTGTAGTATTGTGCTTTTATGGCTGACGTGGACACTGTCACAGGAGAAAGGCATCAGGAAAACACTGAGCCAAAATGTGAAGTTTTTTTATTGCAGAAAGCTGTAGGGTGGGAATAACTCATTTTGATACGGAATGACTCATGCACAGTGCCAGTATTAATATGGGGTTGTATTATCCATCTGCCTACTACCTCTTAACTCTTGTTTTGA
The DNA here is from genome assembly GCA_013396755.1 of Sclerurus mexicanus. NCBI lineage: Eukaryota > Metazoa > Chordata > Aves > Passeriformes > Furnariidae > Sclerurus > Sclerurus mexicanus. Next base: position 136,120 of record VWZF01001188.1, read on the forward strand.
AACATACTTGAGGTTGTGCTGCTTTTTCCATAACACCAGTGAGTTGTACTCTTTCTAATACACTTGCTCAAGCCATTGCATACTTGACTGTGTTAAACTGTTACACGAATTCTTCATTTATCCCTTCTCCAAACTAGCCACTCTCTAGGCTTTGGCAGTGGTGCTGTAATATTGCAGAAACTCCTAAATATGTCTGTCTCTAATTTGGTAGATGCCAAGGGTATGTCAGGCTTAAGTATCTTCTTGCCCTCCCACTGTTTTCTCTAGGGTGGTATCCAGGGCAGTTGTAACTCTTTACTGTTTCTTAGTGCCTTGGTGGGGTTCTCTGGGGTACCTTGTCTGGGTGCAGCGTTACATCCATGGGACACACACATGCTGTGTGGATGCAAAAATGCTTTTTTCACCCAATTGGAAGTACCCTACTACAAGTGTCAATTTAAAATAGTTGCCAGCACCTCAAATGGACTTGGAATGCATAAATACTGTTGTGCTTCCATTGATTATTAAAGAAGATAGTAGAGGTGTGGTGGTGTGCATTGGGAGTAGGATTGAACTGAAATTAGCTTGTTTGGGTTATAATGCTGTTTTTGTGCTGAAAGCTTACAGTTCCTTAAACATTTCCTTTGTAGCTGCTTCGTGAATTTGGATACATGTTTCTGTAGCAAAATCATAATTAATTAGCCAGCTGCAAGCTGTGGAAACTTTCTGCTCCTTTTATGACCTTTCCAAATAAGTGAATGCAGATCTTTATCACTTAAATTCCTAGTGGTAAGTTGCGCTGAGTATTGCAGGGTTTCTTTGAGTCTGTTGGAACTTATTCATATCTTTTGTCAACTCTGGAGAAATGTGGGTGGTTACGGTAATAAGCTGGGTAAAATCTCTGGAGTTCAGGGACAAGGTCAGCCAGAAGCTGCTCTCCTCCTTGTCAGTTCCCAGAACTACCCCATTTGCTGGGGAAAACCCTGTACCTCTCCTCTCCTTTGCCTTCACCCCTGTCTTGGAAGGACTAGGATACCTTGCTTTGCAGCCTTGCAGAGAGACTTCCCTTCTCTTGCTGGACGCTTGTAAACCTTTTTCTGTCCTTCATGCAGGAGAGCTGTGAGCAAGGGGAGTGATGTTAGCAGCAGGTCAGGGTGTGTGGTAGAGCATTATAGCTCTTCCCACTCCGGGCAGTGGCAGGACAGATAGGAAGGATGCCTCCCTGCTGTGCTGGAGCAGGTGTTACTTTACAGCCTTGTAAAGAGCTGGTGCACTTTGGTGAAGCTGGCTGCTGACTGGATGGGTTTGAATCCTTGACTCTCTGTGGTAGGTGGGCTGGAGATTCCTTATCACAAGTCTGATAAACACAATTTATGCAAAAAATAGGGCTTTTTTTTTTTCTCTGTGAAGTGGAGATAAAGTCTTTTTTATAAGTAGCTTTGAAACTTTCTGTAAAGTGTTTCATTTTTCCAGTTAGAGCTTACTCATTTGTAGTGTTTTTGAAATGAGAAGTGCATATCCTGAAACTAAACCTGGTCCTGAAACTGTACTCCAGGTAAACCCTTTCTTGTTACATTTTCTGCAGTCTGATCGGATGGTTGACTCTTCATATTAATGTAGTCTCTAGCTTTGTGCCTTTACACAGTTTGTTGAAAAAAGTGTGGCTCTAAAATGCCCTTAAAACTAATTTTTGCCTTGTAGCAATCATTTGAATCCATTCAGACTTCTTGTAGAGAAGAAAGATTGAACTTAGTTGCAATGGTTTTTGCAATGTGTCAATGTCTATTCTGTTGTTGTTTCAGGAGCTGTTGGACAAATATTTAATAGCTAATGCAACCAATCCAGAGAGCAAGGTATTCTACCTGAAGATGAAGGGAGACTACTTCCGATACCTTGCTGAAGTTGCCTGTGGTGATGACAGAAAACGTAAGTACCTTCTGGTCTCAGGTCTTCCCTAGCTAATGGACTCTGTTCCACGGGCAAAAGAACAGTAAGATGAAATACACAGACTTAGCATTCACATGAGTTAACTGAGTTTCAGCTGGAAATCTCCAGTGTTCATACACACAGTGTAAAACTGAACAGACTTAAGCATAGTATGCCAGGGAGTTTTAGCTGGTGTTTCTGTCATCCACCCTAAATTTCTGGATAGTTTTTCCATAATGCTTATTCAAACCTTCTGGAAAACAATGTAGGTGAAGGTGTGCTAACATATTTAATGTTGTTTGTAATTCTTTACTAAAAGTTGGCAGGGGAGAATAAACAGATCTCTGTTAAGATTTTGTACTCCATGATGGAGTCCTGTTGGCCTATAAATTTTAATGATGTCACTGTGAACCAGACTTCATTGTAGTCACCTAAATCTATAAAGAAGCAACAAAAATTACTAGGTTGGTACACTAGCCAAAAAACCTGAGCTGCACTCTGAAATGGTTAATTTCCATGAGGATAATACTGTCCCTGTAATATTAGTTTGCCCTTTCAGATCCAACAGAAAAGGCCTGGAAACTGCCAGTTGATACTGGGAATCCTTAGAATGTAGAACATTCTTAGACATTAGAACATGTGCATAGGTGGTACCTCAAGAACATCTTCTGGGGAAGATTTTACCTCTGTTCAGAAGATGTATTGAATTAATTATTAGAACTGTCTTGCAAGGTGCCCAGATACTGTTGTGATGTTAAAAACTATTGATATGGCATAAGCCTAGTGATCCATTTCTGCATAACAAACTAAAATTAGTTCTGGAGTAATGGTGTGACACAAAGGAGATGGATTGTTAGAGCAGGTGGGGCGCTGTGGGGACTGTCTCCTCGGGTTGGGCCTGGGAGGATCTGACAGCCTTGGCTGGTTGAAACTGATTGCATTTTGAAATGGGAGGGCAGGGCTGATTGTCACTTAAATAAAGGCTTCGTTAGTCTCCTTATACTGTAGGAGCATTTAAGTTGAAAGATGAGAACATACAAAATGGAGTAAAAGTCTCTGCATTAATGAGTTGCATTCAGAAATTCTTAACCCTTAACCTGATTTGAATGGCAACAGCGGATCCAAGGGTGGCAGAGGAAACCTGTCTGGCTTTCAGAAAGATCATCTGATTTATATTTTGTCTCAAGCAACAGTTACAAATTGGGCTTGTCTGAGCAGAGGAATACCAGCTTTTCTTGACTAAAATGACATACATGTTGTACATAATGTTCCACCTCTAAGCATCTGTTTATTTTCTCAGCTTCAAATATATTTTATATACTTACAAGGTAATTGATTTCCTGGATTTGCTAGGAGTTCTTTTGCCTTTTTTCACCTGTTCTCAACAAAGGAATAGTCTTTTAGCACTCATTACAGTGTAAATACTGGAAAGCCGGAATCTGTTTTGAGTGTTTTGAACACTTACTAGATTTTACTTGCCAAACTGTCCTTTACCAGCATTTTCTAGAGCATGTGCAGTATTAGCTCCTTCAGAGAGCTCTATTTTGAGCTCTGACAATGGCCTTTCTTTTCCTGCAGTCTCCTTCCATTGGTGCAGCATGTTTAGGGCAGATGTTGACCTGTTGGCTGTCTATTGACGTGAATCTGGAATAGACTATAGGTAGCACTCCTACAGAACTCTCTGGCCTGGTAACCTCTTTTCTCTGTGTTATTTATCCTAGTTATTTCAGGCACAGCCCTCGGGGTTTTTTTATCTTGACCCATCTACACCCAGTTTTTGGAGGCAGACTTTCATTTTTTTCAGGAACATGCCATATGCGCCTTCCAACTTCCTCAAGAAGTCGTGCTTCACACACAGTAGCCTTCTTTATTCTGCACATCCAGCTCACATGGGCATGTCCATCTTGTGCAGGGAATGAAGTAGCTCTGTAGAAACAGTAAGGCACAAATACGTTTTTTCCCACTGAAGTATCAAAAGCCACTGAGGTAATACAGTAATCCTGATTATTTGTATTTACCAGGTTCTGTGTGTTTATCTTTCTTTTGAATACCTTTGCTCTGTAGTAGTTTAATTTGGTCCCTGTGTTTTGTCAGTGTGGCAGCTGTACTTAAAATGGGTGTAAAATCATTACCTTGATTAAAGTAAGTGCAGTGTCGAAAAATAAACAAAAACTCCCAAAGCACTTAATGTTTGTCATTCTTTTACAGAAACAATAGAAAACTCACAGGGAGCTTATCAGGAGGCATTTGATATCAGCAAGAAGGAGATGCAGCCAACACATCCAATTCGCTTGGGTCTAGCTCTTAACTTCTCTGTATTTTATTATGAGATCCTCAACAATCCTGAGCTTGCCTGCACACTGGCAAAGACAGTAAGTTACATTTTGGGGTTTTTTTGTATGACTGCAGGGACAGTAGAAGAGAGTTTATGGTTAAAACAGTATGAATTACTATTTCCTAAAGTTCATGCAGGAACTGATCCTATTTAAAGTTTCTGATTTACAAGCTCATATTTTTAATGGGATTAAGAGGGTTCGAGCAGTCTATATTTACAATGTGGCTTAACATTTCAGCAACATGGCAAACTTTTATTATGCCTTTATTATGGTTTTGTTTCAAATAGAGCAATTCAGGTCATTAGCTTCAAATGTTGCCCCCTTTTTTTTTTTTTAAAACTACCTTTGCTGATAGGTTTAGCTTCTGCTTGCTTAATGATAGTTAATAGAAAGGCTAAAGATGGTTTAATTATTCCAGGCATTTGATGAGGCTATTGCAGAACTTGATACACTGAACGAAGACTCATACAAAGACAGTACTCTCATCATGCAGTTGCTTAGAGACAACCTAACAGTAAGTTGCCTTTTTATGTGCTATCTGATTCTGTAACCAGGTGTTTGCTTAGTTAGACTGAATTTGTGATGAACAAACCCCTTATTTCACTCACGCAAAGCATAGCACTGACGTGGGCTATTTACCTGTGATACCTTTTCATAACTTAGTTTGAATGTTGTGTAAGTTGCTGTCAAATGTTGTTCATACTGTGTAACCTGGACTAACAGCTTGGACAGCTCATGCTCTTGCTGCTTTGATGGCCTTCTCAGTGCAAGGGAGAAGGGCATTCAGCTAACCTAATGTACAGGATGGGACAAGGAGTTAAACCACCGTCATCCATGATCTGTCAGGGATACGTACTCTAAACTTTTTTGATGACTACCTCAAAACAAAAAAAGTTTTTCTTGTACAGTCAATGCAGCTTACTTTATTTATTGTCCTGATTTTCTTTTAAAATATCTGAAATTTCCATGTATTAAGAATAAAACTGGTTGATTTTTGAGTTGTTATAATGGTTAACTATTTAAGAAAAGTGCCTAATAGAATTACTAGGTTGTATTAAAATATGCGGCTGAGGAAATGTTTCAGGGAATGTCCTCTCTGGATATTCACTGTATTTAAAATTACAGCAACATTTATTACTTTGCAGTACTCCTTCAATAGAAATGTCTGTTGTTAACAGTATAAAATGCTTAGCTTTGATAACCAAAATGGTAATTTACACTTCCAGGATTCAGACTGCTGCGTTTGAAAAGGAAGTTACTGTGAGGCTGCTCTTCAGGCCTCTTGAATGCCCTGGGATCAATGGCACAGCTTGCTGTTACCCACAGAGGCTGGAGCCATTTAGAGCAGTCTGCTCTGCCCCTCTACCTGAGGGCCACAGCTGGCTGTGCCCTGTGCTCCGGGAGCTCTTTCGACTTAACTTTCTTCCAGCAAGTACTGGAAGCCAGGGTTGTGCAGCACCAGTGCACTGGTACTTTGCAGGGATCCTTAAGTCTAAGTCATTACCATCTCCATGCAGTCACCACTTGTCACTTTTTGGAATTCAAGCGGCACTTCTGAAAGCTGACACTGTTTTTCTTTTCTTTTTAGTTATGGACATCAGACAGTGCAGGAGAAGAATGTGATGCTGCAGAAGGTGCAGAAAACTAAACTGCACGTGGGGCATCATTCTCCCTTTCCTTCTCAAGAAACCTTTTTACACGTCTCCATTCCTTATAGCTCCACTTGGATTTCCTATAGTAAAGAAAACCCATCCATGTGTATGGAAATCAATTTATAGTCCTTTCACACTGCAGCTTTGGGAAAACTCCATTCCTTGATTTGTGTTTGTCCTGGCCTTCCTGGTGTGCGGTTACTGCTGTAGAAAAGTATTAATAGCTTCATTTCATATAAACATAAGTAACTTCCAAACACTTATGTAGCGGACTAAAGTGTACCTGGTATTTAAAAACAAATCTGAACCAGTTCCTGCCAGTTGACTGTGTTTTGTATTACAGTAAGATATGAAAATGTAGTTAATTGCAACTAAAGAGTGTTCAACATAGCATTTAATTCTCCACATTCCCTTCTTATTCTGCAGGGTTTCCTTTCCATAATTGACTTTCACATGCTACTGTGTATTTGTTTCAGTAGGAATATGGAAGTACCGGGCCAGATCAAGTTGAGCATTTAAAGTTTGGAAAATCATAAATTGAGTTGCTTCCCATATCATGTAATACAGAAACTTGTGTGTTCGAAAACAGGGGCTTCTCTTAATCTTCAGTTGCTGCTGTTTAAGTTGATATCCCTTCCCAATAAAAGTTCACTTACACTCCTGCCTTTGTAGTTCTGGTATTCACTTTACTATGTATTAGAAGCAGCATGTTACTGCTGGAGTACAGGCAGAGCTTTTTGGCAGACTGAAGTGCATGTCATTTCTTAATACACTGGAATGGGAAAACCAATTGAAGTTCACATGTCCAAGTATAAAATTTAGTACTTTTCCATGCAGGTTTGTGCACATGTGAGAAGGTGTCAAGTTTGTCCAGTGATTGTTAGAGAGTTTGGACCACTATTGTGTGTTGCTAATCATTGATTGTAGTCCCAAAAAAGCCTTGTGAAAATGTTATTGCCCTCTGTAACAGCAAAGTAACATGAAATAAAATTACATTTTATAAACCACCTACTGTTGACTTGTAACAATTCCATGTAATAACTTAAGGGCTAAAGTTAAATGTAAGTGTCTTGTGCTGGAAATGTCTTTCTCAAATTTATTGCATACTTTTAAAAAGTCTGCTCTTAAATGAACTCATTTTATGAAAATATCTGGATAACTGTTCATCGTTAACCTGACATGTGGACTTCTTAGTAACTAAATCTACTAGAGGAGATGGCTTCACCTTAATAATGACCTAAGAAAAGATAACCAATTTCTTGATATTCTTTCATGGCTTGCAAATACTTTCATCTAAATTATGTGCTTTTTTTTTTTTTAAATCTATTGAAATTCTCTCTGTTCTCCTGTTGTGTTTTTTCACTGATGGACATCATTACGGTATTCCAGCTACATGTCTGGTAATGCAGAGGAATTTGTTCTGCTCTAGGGTGTTAGTTTGTGTGCTGCCACTTCATAATATGCTTTCTGTTGTTCTTAGATTGCTTTTAGTGTTACTGTTTTCCCCCATTTTTGGAGGTTTTTGTAATAATATGTTACTCTGCTTTTTCTTTTTTTTTTTCCTTTTCTCCCTTAGATCATTTAAGAGTTTTTTTCCTAAACCTCTACCTCTGTTTCCCATTTTGATGGGTTTTTGAAAACATTTTACTCCTATTAGTGTCCTGGCTACACAGGATATGACATGGTATATTACTAGTCCTTGCAGGCTTCTGATGGTACATCTTTCACCTTCCATGTTTTTGTTCATTCTTTGAGTGTGCACAATGAGTGTTCCTACAATAAAACTGTTCAGGTTCTGTGCTTCAATTGACATGCATTACTTTAAAAAAAAAATTGTATCAATTCCATTTTCTTCATGCAGTCACTTTGAATTGCTGTCAAAGTATTGTGTGGCAGGACTCTACATAAACTCATATGCTTCTTAATCGGTGTTTTGGTTTCGTAATTTCTTCCGTTCCCCCATGCATTTCTTATTGATCCTTTATTTGTTTCATAAAGGTGTTTAGCTCCTAAGTGCTGCCATTCTCTAGTAAAGCTGTTTGGGTACTGACATGTAGCAGTCAGCTTTATCTGCTCATTTAAGAGTTTGCTTTCTTTGCTGTCTTCTGGGGTGCTGTCAGCTTGCACTGCATTGTCAGCTAATGCTGTTCTCTTGTTTCCTTTCTCCTGCGCCTTGTCAAGAGAGTTGTCAATTTTCCTTACAGGAACAGGATATGGGCCTTGTACCTAGATAATAACTAATTTATTAACTGCTATTTCTGATGTTTATCAAGCTGGGCAAATTCTAGCTGCCTCTTATTCATTGCATCTACATTTTACAGGGAAAAAAATGTCTTGAAACTGCAGCATCAGCTTTTGAATTTAAATAATAACAAATGCAGCATCACCTCTCCTCGTGGTATTACTTCCAGAATTTGGCCAAATATTTGTATTGCTTTGAAAGAGGGAGAGAATGAAACCTGTAGGGGGGGAACGGGATGATAGTAAAAGAAAAAGGGATGGACTCTAATTCCCTAAGTGACTTTGCCTAGCCTTTCACTCCTGGGTGTAAACTCCATTGGTACAATACCCAGACAAATTAGGCACATTCATCTGGTGTTATGGTTTCCAGCTCCAGAAGATAATTTGCAAAAGGTTGGGATACTGCCCCATCTCCTGTAAGGACCTGTCCCAAAGCTTAGGAAACACTGGACAGACTAAAGCCTCAAATTCCAAACCTTGCGTATTCTTTGCAAGCCAGACACAATTGATGATACAATCTAAGGCACCTCAGTAAAACAATAGTGTATTGTTAGATTAAAGATGGGATTTTCATATGCTGGATATGGTTGTGTAAAGTAAATCCTGTGGGGCAGAGTTACTGTCTGCATCTCCAGTGAATTTCACAGTACTGCATTAATCAACTCAACTCCCTGCTTAGTATTTTCAGACCATTAAATAAAAATGAGTTCTCGCTTTTCTGCCATATGGGTGATGGTAGTTCATGCTAAGCCACTTTTGAGGTAATTCTGTTATCAGCAAAACACAGAGTTTTGTACTTGATTTCTTGGTAGTGTTGTTGAGTAATGTGGTGACCACATCAGCCAAGAGTTCCCTGTAAGTCTTGCTGCAGTGTGGTCTGTGATAGCCAGCTCCTTGTTTTACACCAGGAGACATGCTCATTTATGATTCTGTAAAAAACACAGCACTTGCTGCTTTGCACATAACTTTGTTTTGTGCAGTACAAAATAATGTGGGGAGACCACAGTAAGTTTGGGGTTGTGGGAGTGTTTTGTTTGGGGTTTCTTTTTTTGTTTTGTTTTTATGGGGGGTGGGGGTTGAAGGCTTTTCCCATAGACACACCAAAGAGAGTTAAAAAAAAGCGCCAGTAGAAATGTTGATTTGCATAACCAGAACTGACATAGCATACAAAATCTACTGGTTTAAGTGTTAGTGTGGTTTTCAAAGTAGTAGCCTAAATACGTCAGAATGGGTCTGATGCCACCTAAAATTATCTTTCCTAGCAAACCAAGAGGGTAAATGGAGCAATAAATCATCATATATAGGAATTGGTAATTTATTCCTAACATTACTGGAAGACTGCAAACTCGAGATCCCAATTGCACAACTGAAATCGCAGACTTGTGTAGAAAGAGCTAAGTGCCCTCTTTTGTGTGAGTGTGGCTAGACGACACGGCTGCTGAAAGCCCCAGCAATTACAGCTTGGCCAGATTTCAGATGAATAAAATGCCATTGTGGGAAGGGTGAAATGTTAGTACCAGCTTTGGATTACTGCCATGATATTTGCTACTATGCTGTGAAGATTCCAGCTTCCTAGAGGGAATGCTTTGTCGTCTTCTGCCAGAATCCTTAAGTCAATGAGCAGTCGCAAGTACATGCGATAATAAAGTGTAGCCTGAAATTATGTCATTAAGTATTTTAAAACATCTGTGTATGCAAGCTTTCTTAAGGGCAGTTTGTCTCCAGTGTAGAATCTGTGAGCTGACATCAAGTGTGAGAATCCCTGAGGAGAGATTCTGTAAATGCTGTTGGAAGGGGCTCATAAGCTTGTTTATTGAAAATTATATTCTCAGTTTTCCAATCTCTTTGCTTAGTTAAATCCTCATTCCTGCTGTTGTGGTCATCATCACTGTAAAATGCCTCTACTTTGGAAACAAACAGTTTGTAAAACCTGTTTGGGGGGAGAAAGGTGAGGCTTTTTTAGGCCTTGGCTTCAAATCACGCGTGGCTGCTGATCTTGTTATTGCTGAGCAGATGCTGGGTATTCCTGATTTGTTATACATCTGCTGGAAACAATGAAAGGGGTTTTTTACAGCCCTGTAAAAAGGAGGAAGAGGAGAGGGAGAAGAGATGCTTGTTTCTATGCTCTGAACTACTTAAATTGCACTCCCCAAGGAAATCTCCTGGCGTGTTACAGCCAAGGAGCAATACACTTTGGTCGCAGCAGTGACAGCAGTAACTACTAAAGCTGTACATTACAGCATTCTTCACATCAGTCTTCCAAAGAGATTTTATGTGTTAGAGATACTGGAGCTGCTGGAGTAATGGGTGCGTGAACTAGCCCAGTGAAATTTAAAAAATACTTGCATTTCTATTCAGAGAATGGATTATGCCAATGTGAACTGGGAGGCAACAGAATGCTTTGGGGCTTTTTTATTAAATGGCAGAATCAAGGTTTTGCCACTCTTGCCCTTTCTGAAAAATCCAGACTGATAAAAAAAGCTGGTTTTGCTCTGTTAGCATAATTTCACTGATTTCAACATACAGGTGATTTAAATTCCATTTATACAGCTAATTTGATCAGAATAAAGGGTCTGAACAAGATCTTGCTATATGATTTAAAAGGTTTCAGTAGTTGGTGAACTTTACTCATGACTTAATTAATCTCTAATGTTAGTTAGAACTAAACAGTTTAAATACAGGACCTTGAGAACATAATTCAATTTTCATAGATGGTAGGATTCATGCAAACATACAATAGGTACCCACGTGGGGGGGCTTCAAAGTATAGATATTTGTTAATACATAGCCATGCCAAAACGCTTTAAATAAATTTTAGTGCTCAGTAAGTATCATGTCAAGTGGAAACTCTCATGCCAATTTATTGCTGTTAAGCTTTGTGCTTCGGAGACATTTGGCACTTTTATCAGTGGGAGGAACAGGAGGAGGCTCTCAAGGAGTGCCTGAGCATCACTGGAGAAGTTTGTGTACAGTGGAATCACAGCCAGAGGCAATTTAACTGAGTCTATGATTTTGCTATTCCATTTTGTGCCTTCCCTCAATTTTTATTCCACTTGTGACAGTTTCAGTGATGCTCAGTGGGAGCCAAAATGATGGCTTTTGCTAGGTCCATTCGAATTATCAACCGAGTTCAGAACTACTCTGCTGTGAAACTTTGTTCCTATACATGTCGTTCTAATGCTCTGGTTACTGTCCTGCTCTGCTCTCCTCCAGCTGTCCTTGCCCTGCCCTTCCTTTCTACCCTGTCCTTCCCAGGATCTGGAGCAAGGGCTGGGCATGCTGGATGGCCAGTGAACAGACGCTCTTCTTGAAGGCACAACTGGTTCTCATCTCTTGCACCCTGAAAACACTTGCAGGAGGGGATGGTCTCAGCACCCGGGTGCAAGGTGTGAAGGATCCTGGAGGGGAGGAGACACAGCAAGATGGTCACACTGAATGTACATTTTAAAGCAGGAGAATAAAAAGGAGTCTGTAGACCAGAGTAGTATTGAATGCAATCACTACTGTCTCTTATCTCCAGAGTGGAAAGAACTTCAAGTATCTTGTCACTTAAAACAGTGATGCATGAATGCTCAGAAGCACGAAGGTCTGTTCTGTGGTCAGGGCTAAAAAGATGTTTGTAGCTCTGTTTATGTGCTGCTCTGTTCTTCTGCAAGCAGCGAGACAGTTACGTGCTGTTCTGTTCCAAGAGCACATAGTGGAGCTGTGGAATGTAGTTGAAAACCAGCAGCTTTGATAAATAACAAAAGAAAATGAATTTGTAGAAATAATAATATAAATGGTTCTTATGAAGAACAAAGCCTTAAGTGTTCCAGCCTAACTAGTTGAAGACTTCTGTTTCAAAGTGGGACAACTTATGCTGTGGTTTATGTACTTAAAATAAGCCTGGAGGAGACCCCTTAGATCATCACATCCCACTCACTGCCATCACAGGCACTAACACAGTATGTTTATCCAGGCTTGTATTTAGATCCTTTTCCTCCTTTGGTACTGCAAGCCTGTTCCAGGTCTTTGCCCTGCTGATTGCTAGAAATCCAAATAAAAAGCTTTCTCTTAGCTAGCTTATACCCACTTGTTTTTGTGTCGGTGCTGCATGATGGCTAAAATCCAGTAAGCATCCTGCTGTCAGCAGCTCTGCACAGAGAGGAATCTTAGATTAATAGATCTGAGTGCTCCAGGAATCTTTAGTGGTATGCGGGGATGGTAGGATTTGCAGAGCTCCAATATATCTGGAACAGTAATCAGTTTTCAGGGGCAGGTCCTAATGCTGCACATCCTTTTGCTTAAGGCTTTAGTGAGGATTCAGTTTATCCATGGTCTGTGATAGGTAGATTTGTATTTTGTCAATGATTTGGCTGGTAAGGGGGGAACTTTGTTTGGTGTGTGCTTGCAAAGAATTTTTACTGCAAAGGTTAAAAACAGCTGAGAAAGGAGGAATTGCTAAAGTCTTGTTTTGATTGTTTAATAGAATGATCTTTAACAGCATGGGCATTGACATTTGAAAAAAATAAACATTGTATTGTCTTTTTCCAAATGGCTGCTCTTTATAAAAGTGGCTCACTTGTTAGTTCACTGTCTTAAAAAGGAAATTTTGCTTATCTGTCTGTCTTGATTGATGGGTTAATTACAAATATATTTTTGTCCAATTAGAACCAGTGGAGAAAGGGTGGATCATTTTTGTCAAAGGTGCTTCAATTTTTAAAACCTGCTCAAACTTTCCAATGTAACATTATTTTTTTTTTCAGCCAGACACAAATATGGAATTGATATCAGCATCCTGAAACTTCATGTTTTATTCCTTAACTTTATAAATTTCACTTGTTGAGACAACTAGGCAAGCCCTGCTACTAATTAATAAATCACCAGAATGAAACAGTACAGTAGGAAGGTAATGGGAAAGAAAACAAATTGACTGTTCAGTGGATTTGGAATACTGGAACGTTTTTTGTTTTTCTCTAACAGTAGGAAATTGCTACACCCACAAAAGCTCTATAATGTGGTGTGCTCTGTTAGTAACATCTTTCCTCATCAAGTGGAATCTAGAAACCTATTACTGCAACAAAACCAATGAAAACTGTCATGTCAGAGCAGATCTAATCATTATTGTTATTACAGTGAAGCTTCACAATCATGTTGTGGAGTGCATTACACAGACAAGCATCCAGAAAAGCGATGCCCCTGGGAACTCAGGCCTGGCATGCTAACCCTTTCATGACTGATGAGTTTTTGGCAACCTTTGGTAACTTTGGTCACTTCAATGACTACCTAAAACCATGGGTTAAAGCCCATTTAAATTAACATATGGTCAAGAGTTATTTATGTAAAGAAATGAAACTGTGTGCTCACATGTTCTTTGAAAGATAAGGAGGATGATAAGAACTTGGCAATGACTTCAAGGTTTATAATACAGATGGAATAACTGTCATCTCTTTATAGTCTTGCTGGAAACAAAAGGAAAAGCTTTGTGGATTAATTTGAAAACTTAATAAGGCAACAGAATAACCTGTTTTATTCCTGAACTCTGAAGCACCTGAGAGCACCCTGTTCGAGAAGGGAAAAAGGCATTTTTTGCCAAGAAAATCTTACAATTCCTCTGGTGAGACCTAAAAACAACCACATGCACTTGTACTTGAGGTTGCAGGGTTGTGATCTTTTCAGAGAAGATCTAGAGAAGACATTGCTCATTTTGTCATTACGAGCTTTTTTCTGAACTGCTGGGTTTATGCTGAAGTCCTTTAAATGCTCTTGGGTCCTCTCTGAGGAGAATGTTGCTGCAGGGTGAAGTTCAAACAAAATTCTGTAGTGATGGATGATGGTCTAAAAACGTCATTCCAAGAACTGATGTAGATAAACATAAGAAGCCAGAGAAGGATGAGAATTTGGTGGCCAAAGGAAATGCTATAGTGAGGCTGAGCAGAGTTTGGAGAATCCCTGCCTAAGTTCAGAAAGTGAATCCTTAAACCAAACTACACGGCCACATCTGGTAAAATGAAGCAAACAGGTCCTTTGGGAAAGGAGATCAACCTTAAGGAAATATTTGGACTGCCACTTACTGATGCAAACTATTGGATTTACTCAATGAACACGGTGATGGAGTGGTAAAAGATGAAGATTATTCACATTTGCAGGCAGCATGGAAGTTGGTCATGCTAAAGCTGCTGAAGGGATGTAGTTTGCCATTTACTTATGTGTAAGTTCTATCACTGTTTTTCCATTTGTGTTTGCTAGTTTGTTTTTTTCCTTAATAACCAATCCTGCTCTGTAGAGTCTGAGTGCTTGAGATGTTCTGCTGAAGGACAGAGATCAAGGCAACCTGGATTACCTGCAGTCAGGTAGCACTAGCGCTGAGTCTCCTGATGATAGACTGCTCAGCATCACAAGTACTGGATGCTTCCTTAACTGCTTATTGAATTAGTTATTAGACCTTTTTAGCAGGAAATCTATTGTTTAATTTGTAGGATTATGTCTAGAAACTAGTTCCTGTCTAATGAAAAGTGTCCCCAATTATCCCACATATTGCACAGTTTTACTATTAAGAAGTTTTTACTGAGAGTGAAATTCTGAGATTTGCTTTTTCTCCTTTGAAATTTATTTAAAATTGTGAGATGTGATTCTCTCATTGAGCATTTTTGGCCAAATTAAAAGTCCTCAAAAGCTCTGATAGTCATAGCCAAACGGGACTCTGAATTGCCTTTCCATCTTACAAAAGACGGCTGGAAAGATAACTGTGTGGGAAGTGATCCATTGCAGGGAACAGTCATGTCCTGGCAGTGAGGATGGACCAGATGACCTAATTTCTCTTTTCCATTAGAGCTGTCTCTGATTCCCCAACTAGTCATGCAAGCACATGACTGACAAGGATAAAAAAATACGGAAAATATATCTCCCAGTGTAACAAATAAATCCTGTTATTCTTGATTCCATCACCTTGAAAGCGCTGATTAATTGAACACCATAGAGTCCTATATCATTATGCTGGTCTTTCAGATAAAACCCTTAGAACTGACTTGCCGTCTGCTCTGCCTGGAATTCAGCACTTCTTCCTCAGCTGCATGAGACATCTGCTTGATGCAGCTGATCAGTGAATATGAGCAAGATATGAGAACAGCTCAAAAAGGCAGTTGCCAGGGTAATATACTCTATGTCCTGTTTTAATAATACTCCTTACAACTCATCTACAGGATTTTGGAAGTACAACACTCTGCTGACTACTTCTACATTACCATACCTTGTGTACCTATGACATGGGCTTGCTGTGCCAACTCACACCACCAAGATGTGAAATCAATCTGCAGAGTTGGTTAGACTGGCCTGAAGGCGGCTTTTTGCTGCTGTTTGTAAATCAGCCATGATTTGGCAATCATGATCCAAAGGAGGCTTGGGTGGTTTTTTTTTTCTTTTTTGCAAGTAAAATCTTGCCTGACCATTGCCAAATTTTCCTTTCCCATCACTTAGTGCTTCTTGCTGGCTGACTGTTCTCCCTCAGCCAGGTAGTCTGAGGTCTTGCAGTGTCAGATCTTATCTGGAATATGAAGAATTTTGGAATCAGCATTTAGATTATTATCACACGATGTGTCTGAGAAATACATTTTATTAACATAACTTCATGCTGCCGAGTTTGTACATGAAATCTTATTCCCTCTTGGTGCATCCCACCACTATCATTCTCCATTAACATTATTCACATCATACCTACAAACAAAACCAAAGGCCAAAGAATCCTGACTGTAGCATTAAGATGATAATGGATTACAAGAATGCACTTAGGAATACCTGCATCTAGGTGGAGAGGTGAGGATGTACAACATAAAGAACTTTAAAAAGCAGAGCACACTGACCAATAAAGCACTATTGCTGTTTTGATGGAAACTATGCAAAATCACCCTATTGTCTGAAAGGGGATGTCTACCCTGAGATCCCTCACAACTCTGATCTGCAATTACTAGATGGATGCTCATCTAGCCAGCTGGGATCCAGGAGGTTTGCCTCTCAATTCCATTTTGGAAGAACTGTTATAAATTTGATTTCCTTCTTTGAAAGAGGAAGTGGAGTAGAGTGCTTCTCACTGGAACTTTATGTCATGTACTTTGTATTACTGCAGAAGCCAAGGGTTTCTGCAAAGCCCAATCCCTCCTGACCTCCTCTTGTGCCTTATTCTTGTAATAGTTATGGCTTTCAGTCTTCAGGCATTTTGTTTTAGAGGATGTTGAAAACCTGTTTTGTAGCTCAGATTTATTGACTACACATTTTGTGGAGCCTTCTGAAGTAGACATCTATTACAGGCTTACTTGCATGTACCAGGTTGGACAAGTCCTGTATTCCTTTGGCCCTGGTAATCAGCTCTTTCCTCCTCATGGGTGCCCAAGGAAGCACTCTCTCCACCCTGCAGCCTGTGGAGCCAGAGACAAGCACAAGGTGCAGGGATGTCAATTGTTTTCCATGCTCTGCATTCCCCTTCCTAAAGTATTTTCCTGCAGAAAGCTCTCCCAATTTCTAAAACAATGAGGAAAAATCTTTAAGCTCTTAAGAAATAAAAAATACTACGATGATGAAAAAAGTTTAACATTTAGAAATGAAGAATGTCTGACTATTGAGGGCCCTTTGTGGAAAGAATTACCAAAAATTCAAAATCTTACATTTAACAGCATATGTCCCGTCTGTTCCTACTTGTTTTTTCCCCTGACTGGTGAAGTTTTTCCATGTTTTCCTTTTCCAGATGGAATAAAGAGATTATTGCTGTTCAGAGAAACTGCCTCAGAGACCAACGTCATTGAGACAAAAGTAACTGATAGATGTAGTTTGATGTATTTTTCTTTGTTTTCCTTCCTTGTCACTCAGCTTTCATATTCACTTGCACCCACCCACTCCCAAAACTGTTATTTGCTATTAGTAATTTGTTTACTTGCTTTCTTAATTCAAAGATCCTTGGCTTAAAAACATTACATGTTGCTTCTAAACAACATTGCAGGATGAAATGTATCAGTCTGAGCCTTACAAACTACAGCAACCCAAAATCCATGCTGATTAATACTCTGTGCCAGTGGTGCCCGAAGCCTGTTTCATTAAATGGAAATTGCTGTGGTACAAAGCTCCAGTGGCAGCCTGTCCTGAACTGTGCCTCCCATGCTGACAACCAGTTCCTGCACTGGATACATGCTGTGGAGGATCTGCCTGAGCTCACAGTGATGCAGACAATTTAGTCCAGCACAAATCCACGCTGCCTTTGAAACCTTCTGCTGCCTCGCCTGTGCTTGTCCCTCGTGCCTCCCTTAGGCTTGCATGAGGCAGCCTGAATGCAAAACCACAGGCAAGGATGGAGAGCTTTCCCTTGTCCCTTCCCGACCACACACTGACCCCCACACTGCACGGTTCCGAAGGAAGAGAAAGGTGTGGGAGGAGAGGCCAGGAGGACTCCTCCTCCCCATGGCAACACAAATTATGATGGACAAAGTGTCTATGTAACAAAAACTCAAGTACAAGGACTTTTTAACATCCCTATTTGTCAGACTCAGTGCAGGCTTATTTGTCTGGTTTGCACTGGATTCTGGGTCTGGTCTTATAATGTTTATTGTTGGCTCAAAGTGAGTGACACCAGATTCTCACTCATTAGGGCTGCATGATCAAAGTTTCTTTAGGAGTAATACTTTCCAGCCATGAAAGCTCCTGAGACTCCAAAGTAAATTCCACAAAAAGAAGAGTTATATCTAAAAGACAAACATTATGAAAGAACCTTGGTATCTTTAGCAGAACCATCAATCCAAGTGATCCTGTAGCAAAACACAGGGATGGTAAGCAAACGTGTTTTACTGCAGTTTTCAGGTATTCTCTATTATGCAATTTCTTTCTACCTTTACAGTTGGGTTTAAGAGTAAAAAAAAAGAAAAAGGCATCAAAAGACAAACCTTGTTTACAGTCCAGCCATGATTTATTGTGTGCGAAGCTGTTTCTGTAGTGTTCAGAATGAAATGTCCTGGTATCAAAGCCTGTAATCAAGGAAACAGGAGAATATGGGATTAATGCAAGAAACAAGATGATCTGATAAGTATCCACAGAAAATCAGTTCACTAAAGAAGTTTAACTGATTGAAATGAAACAATCTAGAGCAAGACTCCTTGGGAAATCAAGAGCATTTGGAATCATCTCTTTTATAACCTAAAAATGTGCCACATTCATGAGAAGTAAAAGGTGGGCAAATAGTCTCATTTGTGCTAGTGTGTGTACACTGAAATACATATCTTATTTATAAGCATGATATTATGTATTTTTACATGCATTTGTGTATATAGATGTATTTATTTATGAGATGTGACAATGTCTGCTTGCAGAAGACTGACTCATTTCATGTTGGAAATTAGTTATAATCAGATACTAAAAACTTCTGGTTGCTAAGGACCTAGGCTGACCCCATGCCAGTAACTACACATCATTAGCTGTAAGTTTGCAGTCCTCTGAGCCACTCCTGCCTTTGCATAACTCAGATTTCTGGACTCAAACAGATACAGAAAAATGTTGTCAAAATTTTGCATGAAATACATTAATTATGGCATGTTTGGTGAAGACTCTTTAGAAACCACATTTGACACAGTAATTACTGGTAATGTTGTCTGGAAAAACAGAAATAAAAGTCTAAATCCTTAAAGATAAACTCCTATTTTCTGGGTGTTCTTGTAGACTTAGATAAGAATAGCCAGTTAAATACTACTCTTTTAGTAAATTTAACCTTTCAAATAACTCATTTGAACATGGTTTAAGGTATTATAGGAAATACTAGAGGACTGCACAGTAAAAACAGCAATATAAAAGACTAAGCATATACATGTATATGCAAGACTAGCAATATACATGTAAAGATCTTACAAAAATATCTTCTAATGCTTAAACTGTTTCTGCACTGCATAAATTGCACACACACACATTTATAAAGAACAGCTGCTGGTTTATGGCTTCGTACTTTACTGATTATGATTTTTTTATAGCTTAACATCACATATGCATTGCTCTTACCATTAGACAATGTTGTCAGCCACCTACAAGGCAAATACTTTAATAAAAGCAGCTTAGTTTCAATAATGCTTTAGAGTCATAAAATCATTAAGACTGGAAGGGACCTATGGAAATCACCTGGTTCAACTCTCCTTTCAGAGCAAGTCCAACTTCAAAGTTCCAGGTTCCTCAGGGCCATGTCTTTCAAACATAAATAATGCTAATTTGTCCTAATACTCTATGTAGCACTAAAAACATTAGTGTAGGCAGTTGTTCTAACTAATCCACTAACATATTAGTGTTATCTTGTGTTAAAACTCAGCCACTACACTTATTTCATCTTACATAAACAACTGTGTTGCTGTTTTTTTTTCTCGAGACTTTAATTTCTTTTATTTTTATATTATCTTATTTTTATTCTATACCACTTAATGCAAAAGCCATTAAGTACGTTTATATAGTCAGTGGTGGTGTTTTTATTCTTGGTGAACTACCATCACATTCTGAAGGCTTGGTGAATTATTCTATAAACTATTGCTCAGATATTCAGAAAAGCCAATAATCTGAATAATTAAGGGAAAAGCGCCTGGATTTGTATCAGCTGTGGTAAATGAGAAAACATGTCCAACACCAATCCGCTAAAATTCAACTGGTTTAATTTTGTTCTAATAACTTGAGTGTTCTAAAAGGTCCTGAAACGCGATGTTTTCTTTATTCTCACTGTAATTGCATCAATAATAGTAGCAATGCATCCTTGCTTACGCTGGCTCCAGCAATGTTTTTTATCAAAAGACACAGAAGAATGGACTTTTGACCAAAAGGATAGTTTAATCTGCGGGGCAGTCTGCTGCTCTTACTAATTCCTACTGGGAAATGACTCCTACAGAAAGGCCTCAGCAAATACAGCCAGAAGATGCTGGGTGCATCTGGTCAGTCTGTACTCCTGCCGAAGGTACACAAGCTGGATGACCACTGTTACAAGAGTCCAGAGTCTCATGGTGCAGACACTGCTGCCCTGAGATGGAAAATGTAAGTGGAGGCTCATGGTACTCCATCACAAGTGTTACTGCCCGTGTCTGACTTTCCTTAGTCACGTGTCTCGGGGTGAGTCTTCCAGACAATCCGGAAATCCAACAACTGTAGACCTTGATTCTGCATAGCTATTTACACCTTTCACCCTTTTGGTTACTCGTATTTGTAAACACAAATAAATGAAAAAAAAAAACCCAAACAAACAAAAAACCAAACAGCCAACAAAATACACTAGGAGTGTACCCACGAGTTCAGTGCAATTTAATTACAAAGACATACAAGGACAAACCATACTCTGCATCATTTAACTAGTCAAACTGGAATAGTTTTTGTGAAGCTTAAAGGGAAAAGGAAAGGGGAAGAAAGTATCAAGGGCACAAGTGAAAGAGCAAAAGCTCTGATGGTGCCACAGAGTTTGGGGTTTTTTGCTCTTAAACTTTTTCTTGGTCACCTTTTTGACCTCCTCATCTTTCATGGCCCTTTTTACAGCCTTTTTATAACCCACAGGGTCAGCTTTTCTCAGCATCCCAGAGAAAGCAAGAACGGTTACCCACTGCTGATATCTGACAGCAGAGTAAGTTTGATTCAGCTGAAGCCAGGTATACAGGTAGCATAAGATCTGAATCAGGCCTTCTGTATGTGTCTTAGAGATATGAACTGTGTCCTTTGAACCACATTCTTGATGGTATTTGTCACACATTTCCTCAGCAACTTCAAAAGCATTTGAGTCCTTTGATTACAGTGCTGTTTACCTACTATCTTAACTAACAGGCATTTTCTCAGAACAGACATTCTCTCAAACACTCCCTTTTCCATCATGTGCAAAAATACTTTAATTTATAAAGAGCCATATTAATGTCCCTGGTTAAATATAAAGCAGTATTATTTCAAGAACAAAAACATTAAAAGAGTGATAACCGAGTATGAGTTTGTGTCCTAGATTTGAAGCAAACTGTGCCTGTGCTTTCTGCTTTAGAGACCTTAGAAACTTCCTGCCTACCAGTTCTTCACCAATAACAGTATACAGTCACATGTAAGAAACACGAGCTTGGTCTCACTTTTCATAAAGAAAATTACCTTGTCTCTAAGATCATCACTTAATAATGGCCCTAGCACTGGGCTTGTTTTCAGGTTATTTCCCAGTCATTTTAAATTGGTGCTTTAGGTCAGCAGGTGTATAATAACTATGACTATTTGGCACTTGCATTGCATATTTAATGTATATCAATATCTATGGTCTACCACTGGAAAACTGATTCACACACAGAAAGACGAAGAGACTTAGTTGGAGCTCTCCCCACTTCTGTAGAGGCATCTCAAGTTAGTTACAGCTGAACTATTTTGGCCAGTCATTTCCTTACTGTATCCCATGAGCCACTGCTATGGTTCTGCAGAACCATATGAACACATGTTTTTAAGTAAAATTTTAATAACAGCTTACAGTAAGTTTTCAGAGTTGACTACACTTCAGTGGACCAAACTGATTGGAGACTACTGACCTAGTTTGTCACTTGTGATTGCAGAATCACCAAAGTGCTCCCAGGTGACTTATGATGGCACAGCTGTGTTACCAGGGCAACCTGAGCTACAGCTCAACGAATAAGGCAGTTCATTGGCATATTTGCTGATCAACAGCACAGGTCTCTCGAGGCTGTTCACTACCATTACACAGTATGCTTCCAAGCAAATTGCTCCAGGTAGGCCAGGAAAAGGATGAGAGCCTGCACAGGTGTAGAAGGGAACATGCCTTGTAGCAGCACTGTTCTGTGGCAGAAGCGTCCCTTGGAAGTGCACTTCTCTCTGTGCTCCTACTGTGTGTCCAGTATCAGATCAAGCTGGTGAGCAAATCACAGAGCAGTGTCATTGGGCAGGGCTGGGAAGTGGTGACTGTGTGAGTCATGTTGTAAGCACACAGAACTGAAAGCCCTGCAGTGGGGAGAAACGAGGCACCATGAAAATGAGAGATCAAAGGCATATAAATACAAAGACATAAAAATAAAGGTTGAAATCTCACCTGATGGGCAGGTGGCTCTTGAATCACACATAGGTCTTAAGCAGTTCAAAGGCAGCTCCTGCATCGAAGTTCCATTGTGAGAATGGCTAGTCTGGGTAACCCCAATCGCTGGATGAAGTGAGCCAGCTGGAGCTCCCGAGTCTGACTTCAATAGCCTGTCTGCAAGTCCAAGACACATACAGGCCCATTTTGCAGTGGTGAACTGCTGTCCCAGATGCAGGCTGCTCACAGAGGTTTCCTTTTCTTTTTGGAAATAGGTGCAGATTCTGGTCACATGAAGATTTTGTCACAGTGTTCACAGACCCAAGTCATTTGGCGCACTTTTTTTGTTTGCAAAGAAATGACTTAGAAATGAATCCTCTTGGTCTCACTCACATACTCAGCAGAACTATTTTGTCTGAGAAAGAACTGTGAGGAGCTGGGTCCAGATTTCCTGCTCAGTGCAGGCACTTACACCTATTCAGAGTGTGAAGTACTTGCTAGCCTACAGCAGCAATGCTACACACTGATGTTGCTCAGACACCATTGTGTTGGCAGGGACAAAAATAAGTAAGCAGAATGAAACCTCTGAACAAGTTAATATCTTGTTGACACTGAGGGCTGCACCAGCTCATCAGAAAGCTGCCTGCATTTCTCCAGTTCTGTGGCTAATGGATTAATTCCACCAGTGGTGCAATTTAGGGGTAACTCTGTCCCATCCTTCTGCTCAAGGACACCAGGTCACTACAGGAGATTCTCTTGTCCTGGTCTTTTCCCTCTGTTGAGGCTTTAAGATGGTGCCAAGGGAAGCATTAAGACAGACATGCAACTTCTCATCGTACAAGAGAATATCTGCAACATCCCATCATAGATTTTTTTCAAGAGCATCTGATTCTGCAGGAGGCTCTAGGCTTCTGTTCTCACCATGGAACTCAAGCAACGTGCACTGTCTTATATGCTTGGCTGAGGCATTCGTCTCTTTTCAAGAAACTCTTGGCGATGCCACATTCACAAGTGTGGTCTACTACAGCTCTAATTAGGAATAGCAAGCAAAGTCTAATGCTACGTTCCATGTATTCCATGAATTGCTCTCTATTTGAGATCTTGCAAAAAAAACCCCTAGAAGGCATCCATTCGAGCACAGCCCCTTTTAGCCCATTCTTTTTCAGTTTCTTTGTAATGCAGATGGTACAGCATTCAATACATTAATTTTTCATGGCATGTTTAAGCCTCCACTTACACTTAAATCCCATATTGCCAACGTAGCTGGTGAGGGGAAAAAAATCCCAGGGGTTTCACCTTGCAAATCTCACATATGAGAATAAACCTCACTTGTGAAGCCACTGAATACTGATTTCAGAATTTGCCCAAAAGAGTTTAATGTGTCTCTTACAAAGCTTCCCATACAGTTCTAAGCCTAAGCAGGGACTGTTCACATGTATATACAGACATCGACATATATATGTTTACACAAATATAGGGCCAAAGCAGTCAGCATAAGGTAGATTGCCAGCAGAACTTTCCAAATGCAAATGTGTCCAAATTTAATCAGTTAAAATTCCTACTAATTTATTTTATTTTAGTACAGTATATATCCAGTTGTCTAGCTGCCAAGTTTTGCTTGGGCTGCTGGAGTATGCTGGCAATCAGATCCCTCTGTGTCTCATACACCAAAATAGTACAGCTGGAGACTGGCCCACATTTCATTACTTTCTACAAGCTCCACAATAGCTGCCCTTACATTAACAATACTCTTGGAGTAATGCCTGGTCCTAATGTGTGATCAAAAATATTGCCCAGAAGAAGTGCATTTTATGTTACTGAATCCTTAGATTCTCTTTTCTTCTATTATAGTTTACATCAGAGAAGCTTCTTCTCAGAAAAGAGAATCAATAAAAATAACTGACCTCCTGTGAAAAGCAGGGATTGATACAAGAGATGTTACCTTTCAGCAGTGTCTCTGACAACAGTTGTCTAGGTTAAAGAAATCACCAGGACATATATTAAATCATCAGGGTGTATTTTAGAAACAGAACATAGCAAAACCTGGGAACTTGAAATTAGGTCCAATCTTTTTTTTTTATTCCTACTGTAGCCATGACCGTTACCAAACAATTGCACTGGTGAAAGGAAAATCTGATACCAAATAAACAAAGTTAGAAAATGGATCCTTTGAGCTTAAAAGGAAGTATGTTGCTCTGTGACATTTATACATATTTATAAATGTGATCAAGCAGAAGAGAATGTGTCCCTCCATTAGATATTGCAAGGTCTTTTCAGGACAAATTTTGTTAAGTATGCTCAGTGGAATCAGGAGCCACAGGACCTGTTAACATTGATGCTAACAGAACTCTCCAAATTACCAAAAGTGATTTAGGATGAGATTTTAAACTGCATCGTTCTTACATTTAAAGCAATGTCAAAGATCCTGTTCTCTGAACAGGGCTGGGATGCCGGTGAGAGTATGAATCACCTTGCCAGAGTGCATCCAGAGATGTCTGTAAAGGTGAGAAAGGCATGTGTGAAACCACCCAGGAAATCATAAAGATGAGGAGTTCATATTCATCATCCTGTCATGGAAGACTAGAAAACTCTGGAAAGTTCCTGAATGGTTTTGCCCTTGACATCTGGTGGATCTTACATATGTATGTCCAGTTATAAGACAGTAGCAATCTTTATATAAGGAAAGGTGTTTTCTGTTTTCCTTAAGATTCCTGTTAGGACAAAAGTGCACCAGTCAGATGGGAGAAGCATCTTCATTATTTATACATAAACATGTGCCACCTTTCCTAAGAATTGGAAAGGAAGAGATGGAAGACTGGCAGCACCATCTCCTGGCAGATACAAGAAATAGGGACCACTTTGTGTCAGAAAGTAGGGCCAAGTAATTTCTTTGCGGATTTTAAAAAGACTGTAGCAGGAAGTAACTTCACAGGAGTATACTCCCTCCCTAGGAAGATTAACTTTGATATGCTTCAGGGAAAAAAAGCATAATGTGTTATTATAATTATGGACAACACATGCTTACAATTATGAAGAACAAATTCAGGTTGCTTCTGCCTTTAAAAAGCTCTCTCATGTTGGTCTCTCTGCTTTCCTTTATGTTGCAGTAATAGCAGATTTCAAAACTAGCATAGCAGGTAAGTCAGTCTAGTTGCAGTGTGTTCATGTAGTCCTGGAAGACCACAGGAGCTCATAGAAGTTCCTTGCAGCCAGAAAATAATAGAATATGTAGATTTCAAGAGTTGTAGCCAAATTTTTGTTTTGCTGGGTAGGTAGGGGAAGTGTTGGGAAAAGACTATTAATACTATAAACTGCTGGATCACTAATGTGGAATGCTATTATACATATTTAGAAAGAGACAATAGGCCAAGCAGTATTAAGTAAGGGTGAGGCCTTCGAAATAATGAAATGCTGTATGGGAAAAAATATTATCTATGGAGATAAAAGAGAGGAGGCTAAGTCAGAAGAGTTGGTGAAAGATAGCCATGGAAGAGAGCAGAGGAGAAAAAAAAGAGGTTAGGAGGAGAGGAATTAACAGAAACTTCAGAACTGGTATGCCACAGGAGCCCAGATCTCATTTATCAGAACAGTCTCAACCAGCAAGAGGGAGAAGATTTAACCTCAGTGATCAGACCAAAGTTTACCGGTCTTCTGCCTTTTGACTCCTGCAGACCTGTTCTTGCTGTGAGGTTCTGCATTCCACGGCACGAAACAAACACAAAGTCCTCCCTGTGTAACACAAGCACAGACGATGTTTTCCTGTTCGGGTTTTTATCCTGTGTTTTGAAGGTTATTTCACTTTGAGAAACTCCCAAGTGCTTTTAAGGATTTTTTTTTTAGATGATCTTGAAAGTGAAAGAAACTTATGAGTGAGTTCATTCCATCCTCCCAAAGGAAGAACACTTCTTATAAGTCACCACACTTCCCAGGACTTTGCCCAACATAGATTCAAAAGCCACATAATAGGGGTTTCAATAATTCCCATGGGAAAATATGCAGCTTTATGCAGCCTACGTCTTCCACAGGGGTGGGGATGGGCTCTGCTTATCTCTTTAGCTCAGAACCAAGATCAAAACTTTTTCCTCAGGGGATCATTTACAATTAAACATTCACAAAACAAAGGTAATGCTCATCTTCCCCCAGGGCCTGCCACAGAATCCACCTTCCTCTCCAAATGAACTTCGAAACTGTGTATTTTAGGAATTGCTCCTGTTAGTGGGTTAACTTCTTTTATCAAACACTTGCTCTTAAACCATTCTTCTGAACAGGGTTAACTGCCCATTTAGCTGTCACTGCACATCTCTAGCTTTTATTATTAACACAGGGAAACACATTTTACTAGCTATATACATTAAATTGGTTTTGAGGTTTTTATTCAATGTACTGTACTTATGCTGTTCCTCACCAAAACACACTACATGCTACTTTCCATTAATTTCTAATTATATCCTATGTATGTAGGATATCCTTGTTTGGTTCACAATTACCTTAATAAAATGGCTCAAATTCTTTCCTGAGGGTAGGAAATAATGCACTTCTATCAATACTGAGTATCAATACACACCAAAAGTGCTCTTGTACTGGACACAAAATGATGTATTTGAATAAATAAATTAAAATAAAATGAAAGAATCACACCCAGAAATTCCATCAAATTCATCTACTATTACAAAATAAATTATTGTTATTACTGTAGAATAAATAATATTGCTGAATCAATTATACCTCTCATAATTATTATATACTTTTATGCTGCTATTAAATAGCAATAATCTAAACACTTTCTCTAACAACTCTGTTGTGAGGGGCTCTGTCAAAACATAAATCACAGTCTATACCCCTAACATTATTTACAGACAATCAAGTTCTATTGTTAAGGTCTCCTTGTGAGATAAGAAGGGAAGAAACAAACCTCACCAGTAGAAAAATTCAAGTGATAACACAAAAAGAAACCTTTTACCTGGCTTTCTGTATCTTGCTTCACAAGTTACAAAATAGTGAGAGAGAGGAAAGTCCACTCATCAATAACAAAATGGATCTGTACTGGGACCTCTGCAGTCCAATATATGACCTGAAAATAGGGTAAGTAGTTCACAGATAAAACAAACCTATTCCAAAAAGTTCCATCTAAAGTTGATTCTAAGACTTCCAGAAGATCCTGCAATATTAAATCACTTCTGGTGAAATGGCAAACGAAAATTGATGTTTGTAAATGCCAAGTATAACCTTCAAATGCAATGATGAGCACTTGTTTAGTTGTTACTAATGTGGAAAGAGATTTTGGAAAGCTGGTGGAGCATCACTTAGTTGAAACTTCAACAATGTACTCAACGGAGGTCAAAAAATAGGAAAGTCATTAGAACTAAGACATGGGTAGAGAAAAATTATATATTATATACTTCAGAATGGGTATACTCTGTCTAAAAAGACAATCAAAACCAGAAAGAGGTAACTAGATTAAGCACAAACATGGAATAATCCCAGAGAAAGGAGGACTAACCAAAATAAGGTATTTCATTTAGGAAAAAAACCCAACCAAATCTACAAATCAGGTTATGATAGACCTCATGAATGACATCAAAGAGTCATAAAATGCATAAAACTCAATAACAAATCATTTTCAAGAGAGTCTGATGCTATTTCAATAATCTTAGTACACCGGGTGCCAGAAACTGAAATCCATCAACTGAACTGGCTATAAAAGCAGTACTGGGAGATGATAAGGCCACGGTGGAAAACCCAAGAGAGCTTCCCGAGCCTGTGTTCTGCTGCTGCAAAACTTCATCATTAGCCTTCTCTCAAACTGAGGTGTTGACTTACAAAGAAGTTCATGCATTAAGAATACAGATTCTCAGCAGATTCTGTTCAACCAGGGGACGCAGGGACACAATAACTGAAATTATAACTGTGGTACAAATTCTTGCTTAAAACTTTATTAGCATTTAAGAAGGGGATTGTATAAAATGTTACATTATTTTTAAAAAATTGTTTCTAGGGGAAAGCTGGAGAACTACAGACCATTAAAACTGACTCCTACACAGACTAGTACAACTACAATTAGTGCACAAATGAACAGATATGATTTACCAGGGAGAGCTCAACAAGGGTTTTTTTGACATTGTTCTTCCAAAGAGAAGTCTTGCCTTATAAACTCGGCATGAAGTTTTCTGAATGTGTCAGCAAGCACTTGGATAAGAGGGATTGCAGAAATACAGTTTGCTGAGATTTCTGAAAGACTTCAAAGACGTTCTTCCCAAAGGCTCTTAAAGGAGACTAAGCAATCACGGAATAAGAGAGAAGATTCCAGCATGGATTAACATGCAGTTAAAAGACTAAGTAAATGGTCAGTTTTCACAGTAAAAGGAGGCCACTAATGCACCTTCACATCTCTGTGCTTATTCATAAATAAATTGAATAAGGTGAGGAGTGACAAGACAAAGACTGCTGCTGATATCATATTATTATGGAAGGAAAGAAAAGGTGTGCCTGAGAACTGCAGAAAAACCCTTCACTATTTGGGGCTCAATCACTCACATTCATGCTCCACCACATGGGAGACACCTTACTGGCTCAGGCACAGGACTCAGTGGAGACCCACAAGGCTCTTTGGAAGCCTCGGTCGGACCCTCTGTGTCATCTGGAATAGGGCTGGACACTCACACGTGGGCAGCTGAACAGAGCCCTCAGTGTCTGGCAGGAAAATGACAGATGATCATGAAGACAGACACATGTAAAATGTCTGTAAAGGAAAAGACAGTCCTGCATCACATGTGGAATAATGATGTCTGAACTAAGCACCACACCTCAGGAGCGAGAGCTTGGAAGTTTAATGTTGTTTGTAGGACAACAGCAGCTTAGTGGAGATCAACACTGCATTGAAAACTAGAAATATTTAGAAACAATATTGAGAACAAGGCAGAGAATAATGTTATGCCACTTTATAAATCCACTGTGTGCTTCTGTCAGGAACACTATATGCAATTCCAGTCCCGCCACCACAAACAAAATAGCAGAAATGGTAAAGTTCATAGAATAACAACAAACACTTCCTTGCAAAAGAAGAATGGGATTTCACTTGGACTTGTCAGGCTGCAAGAGAAGCCTTACCAGACTGCAAGGGGATCTTTGTAGAGTCCATGAAGGGGTACCTGGCACAGAGAAGGCAAAAATGTTTTATTTCTTACTTTCCAAAGCAAGAAGCAGGGGTGGGTCATCAGATGGTGTCAGGAAAGCAAGGAAAGTGATCATTCATACATCCAGTGACACTGTGGAACTCCCTGCCATGGGATGTTATGAATGCTACAAGTTTAAGCAGTAGAAGGTCACAGAATGGCAGAATGGGTCAGGTTGGAAGAGATCACAGTGGGTCGTCTGGTCCAATCTCCCTGCTCAAGCAGGGCCATCCTAGAGCACGTGGCACAGGATTGCATCCAGATGGTTCTTGAATATCTCCAGAGAGGGAAACTCCACAATCTCTGTGGGCAACTTGTTCCAGGGCACGATCACTCGCACAGTAGTTATTTATTGTATTCAGGTGGAACTTCCTCAGCATCAAGTCAACTGGACAAATGTATGGAGGAGATACAGTGAGAGCTGCTAAGCAAGACACAACCTCTGACTTTGGGAGCCACTAGATGCAAACTGCTGGAATGTTCAAAGCTGACCAACTGCAAGTTTCTCTGGCAGTCTGGCCTCTTAAAATCTTCCCATCTTTGGAGACAAGAACGGGGACACACTCTCCTGGTTTAAGCACTGTATCTGACCTTAGGTTTTTATGAAAAACTGAAAAAGGAGTCATTCTATTGATGCTATTTAAGTATTTCAGGTTAAATAACGAGCAGCATGGCTTAAGCAAGATGGGCAATGGGGATGCTTTTTCTTCATTTTTGCGCAAAAAGGAAAGAGATCAAGGTAGTTCTGAAGAACATTAACTGGAGCACTACAGCACAACTGTAAATGCTTACATATCCCGTGCGGCTCCTCGGCTCCCCGCAGACTCCGACCCGCTCGGCCCCTCCGCCCTCAGCACCGCCCAAAATGGCGGCCCCTCCTCCCTCAGCACCGCCCAAAATGGCGGCCCCTCCTCCCTCAGCACCGCCCAAAATGGCGGCCCCGCCCGCCCCCACAACGCCGCGCGCGGCGCTTCCGGGTGCGGGCCCAAGAGGGCGGCGGGCCCGTCTCGGATGCGAAGGCGAAGAAGGAGCGGGCGGCAGCCGCGCCTGGATTATGAGGGTCGGAGCGTGGCTGGTGCCGGCCCTGGTGGTGCTGCTGTGGGGGCCGGGCGGGCTGGAGGCGCTGGGGAGGCCCTCGCAGCGATACGGTGAGGGCAGGGCGCGACCGCGGGGAGAGGGAGGGAGGGAGGGAGGGAGAGCTGCGGCGGGGAGGGTGCCCCGAGTCTGAGGGGTCAGAGGTGGGGTGGGCGGAGAGGGGGCCCCGCAGCTCCGCGGGGGTTTTGGTGCTGGGCAGAGGGCACTCCGCCTGTGCCGGCGCTGA
>VWZF01001188.1:166804-208521 GCA_013396755.1 Sclerurus mexicanus
GGGGCTGTGCGCCCCGCGGGGGGGCTGTGCGCCCCGCGGGGGGGCTGTGCGCCCCGCGGGGGGGCTGTGCGCCCCGCGGGGGTCTGCCCCGGAGCTCCCCGCGCGGGGCTTTGCTCTGTGCCGGCGGGGTGCCACTGCCGCTCCGGCCGGGTGGAAGGGGCCGCCGTGGGCCAGCCTCCCTGCGGGAGCGGGGCCTCCTGCAGCACACGGCTGAGTCCAGGCGGCTCCTGGAGAGTCCACAGCCTCTCTGGGAAAAATGGTATAAATGGGCTCTCTTCATAGCTCTGTTTGGAGAGTCGCTGTCAGAGCCCGAAGCCGCTGGAGCTGAGTGTGGCCCCTAGAAAAGCTTGACGTGGGGGAGAACCCGCGGCTTTATTTAACTTCCATGGACAGTTTCGCATCTAAGCGTTCGCCTTGCAGGAACGAAGCTGCGGGGTTTTGTTGGATAAGCACAAGCTTGCCGCTGCGGCGGGAGGTGAGCTCTTGCGGGAGGCTGCGGCCGTGCCCGAGCTCTGTCCCCCTGTCCCACACGGGAGGTGGAGTTGTGGCTCTGCGGGGACCTGGAAGGATGGGCTTCGGTGGTGGTGGGTGCTCCAGGCACTGTGGCAGAAGCAAAACAAACACAGCGTGTTCTTTCAGCATCAGGGAGGTCCCACAGCAGAGGCTGCATCTTGGGCTGTCGGATCTTTATACCTTCTTCTGAAGGACCTGTCTGCTATGAACTGGTGTAACCTTTGTCTGACGGCTCTGTGTTCTTGGCCTGCGTACCACCATGAGCTGTTCCAGTTTATGAAATTCTGCATGGAGGAAAACCTCTTTTCTTCTGTTTCTGAGCTTTGACCATTTCTTCTGTCAGAAATGGTCAATATGGAGGAATTACTCATTTTCTTCACACCATCAGTGACTTACAGACCTGTGTAATTTTTCTCCTTTGTACTATCTTTTTTTTTCTTTGAGTGAGAAAATACTAGTCTATATAATAATTCTTAGTATGTGGAAAAAATCATGACTTCATTGGTTACTATGTCTATATACTTTGTGTTGGATTTTTATTTATTTGAGGTGGATGACCAGGACTGCAAGGCAGTATTTTGTGATAGAAAAGTATAGTGATGAATGCTTTTGATTTTGTTTTCTTTCTGAGTGTTTTTTGGCATTGTTCACTAGTTGCTCCAAGCTCTCTTTTCTTTTTAATTTTTTTTTTTGAGTGGTAATTACTGAAATATTTTGCTAGGTGGATTTACTTTTCTCGAGTGTTATTTCACACATTGAATTTCATCAAACATTTTGTTCTGTTTCTCAGTAAACTAAATACACAAAAGTATTTTGTGAGGCAGCTGGAAAAACCCAGGTGTGCTGCATTAACTTATATTTATCCACACACTCCCGTTCTCTCAGAATGCTAATATGTATGAGGCACTACTGCCCTTACCTTCTTTAGCCACGGGTCTGGTAACTCACACTTTGTTATTATTACCTGTTTGTCAGGTAGAGACATTGAGCATATTTGTTGATTAGGCCCCTAGATGGTACCTGGAGTGGAAATTGGTCCTTTCAGGCCACCTGCAGCAACACCAGTGGTTATGTACTTGCATGCCACAATTAGTAGTTGACCAGTTATGTTTTTGCAGCGCTTTATAACTCTTGGGTTAAAACATTTCTATTCTGTTGATTTATTGGTCATTTTCTTGGCATGTTGTAAAGCCCCTTTTCTCGAGTCTTGGAAGCAGATCTTGAAATATGTCCTGTCAAGACAAGCTTTTGGGGAACTTTTAGTCTCTGTGACTGGCCTTTAGCATCCATTCTTGGGGCTGTATTTGCAGCTTACTTGTTTTACAAGCCCCTTTGTTTATTTAGCTGTGTGGTTTTTATTAAAAAAATATTTTAAGTATTAGCTTTATGCCTTTTACAAGGTGCTTTTCAAAATACCTTTGCCTACTTTCTTGTGGTTTTATGTTCATCCTTTACTGAAGTTCTCTTGTTGTCATCTTACACACAACCTGGTTTTCTGAAATAACATCTTTTCCTTCTAATAATTTCAACGTTGTTATTTTGAAGGCTCTGTTTAACCACAGCTTAAGTTTTAGGAACTGAAGTCAGATTTCTGGTGAGAATTACCCTTAAGGAAACTTGAGGAACCAACATTTTGTGATTTCTATTAAAAACTTTCTTGCTTATTTCTTGGAGTTCGGTTTTTCAAGGAGCAAGAAAAAAAATCATACAGTGAAAAAAAAGAATTTGACAAAGAATAGAATGTGTAGATAAAAAAATGTGGGTCATTTTCCATCTTTTTTCTGCTGAAGTAATCTTAGGGTGTGGTGCTCCAGCAGTCTGAACTGATCTAGAACGGGACTTCGACAGTCCTGGCCTCAGCTTTCTGATCCCTTCCCCATTCCTTTGAGCACATTCATGGACCTGAGCTGCCTGGAAGCTAATCTCTTTGTTTGTTGGGATATTTTGGTGGTTTGTTTGGTTTTTGTTTTCTTTTCGGTAATGGATAGAGTGTCTGCATACTGATATTTTCCCTCTGTGGAATCCATTCCCTGGAGCAGCTCAGAGTGTGACTATCCAAGCACATGCTCCTTGTTTTTGGGGTAGTGGTCGTGCTCCAGGTGAGGGATGAAGGCAGAATGGTATCCACCTAAGTCTGCCTTTAGGAAAACTCTTTTTAATAACAGGTTAATTTCTGAGAGAAGTGGGACTCTACTAGGGAATACAACGACTGATATTACAGTTTTACTCCTGAAAAATTAACTCTTTGAAAATTTTTCTTTGTTTTTGTTTATCTCTGAAGATAACCCTTTATAGCTATGAAATATTTATGCAGTTTGTCTTGGAGCTCAGACATATCTGAATGATAACAGAGCTTAATGTACTTGAAGAGAATAACAGTGCACATACCCAACTTGGGTGCTGTTGAATAGGTCACTGAATATATCTAAAGAACCACTTGAATCTGTATTACAACACAGCAGAACTAGTTGTGTGTTGCCACTTAGCAGTGTGTACCCAGGATTGTCCACAATAGGGTCTGCATGTAAAATGGATCTTACTCTGCTGTTACCTCTTTTGAATGAGAACTTTTTATTACAAGCTAGGCAAGGAACTAAAACAAGATAGTTGTTTCTGTCCTGGTCAGATGATATTTTTTGTATTGCTCACTGACAGTCTTTTTCTACCTGTCAAATTGCACTAATCAAATCTGATGCAGGTAACCTCAGCTTCACCAGTTTTTTTCTCCACGCTGCTGAAATACCACACAAGTCAAAGCAAACTGCATCAGCTGAAGAAATGACCCATTATAAATGGTTTGGTACGAACCCATGTGATGCCCATCAGAAGACTAGAATTTGCAAGTTGTTGAGTGAAAAAAACGAGTGGCAGTGGTGTTGGTGAGTAAACTGGGGGAACTGAGTGATACAGACAGCAGCATAAATCGATTTGCAGTCAGTTTGAATTCTTCACCTTTGGTGTGACAAAATACGGGAGGTCCGTAAGGCCAGGAATATAAGTGACTACCAAAGTGTTAAAATGTTGGAAGTTTAGCTCAGTGTCAAGAATGTGCAGTGTGATAACTAGTAATGAAATCTTTATGTAAGATTAAATTTCATCCTGCTGGACTGAAGCTTCTGTTGGAGACCAAGGAATGAGCTAGATGAGGGTTGAATTGTCCATTTCCTCACCAAAATCTGTCTTTTTTGTTACTGCTTCTTAACCCATTTTGATGTCCTTTGAATTAAGATAACTGTTTTAGATGGAGCTGGTTTTGTAGTTTGAGCCCACAAGCTGAAGGCTGAGAGTGTCTCACCATGCCCCACGTGGAGGAGAATTCAAGAACACACAATCCTGCAGCATGTGGTACCTGTCTGGGATGCTCCGGAATTATTTAAAAATCATTGTAGTAATTTGTTGATGCAGTGTCTTTGTCTCCATATAAACAGCAAATGCTAGGTGTAGACATGGCTTTATTGAATGCAAATTATCAGTGTGAATTTTGTGTTGTGGGTTAGCAATCTTTTCAGTGGAGGTACTTAGTTCAAGGCTTTAAAGCACTTTTCTCGGGTTTGTTTTCTTTTGTTGATGTGAATCAGTCAATGTTTCCATTTCCAACTGAAAAAAAAAAATGACTGAAGTGTAATTTGAGAGACGTACTCAAAGTCAACCAAAAGAAGAATGTCAACACTATATTAAATTCTAATTAATAAAAATTACCTTCAACTAATGGAAGATTTTTGTAATGGGAACATAATCCAGTGCTCAGCCTGAGTTTGGTTTTCAGTATTGCCGGTTTGTTCTGACCTTTAAGCACTTAAGATTTGGGGTAGTTTAATTTTTCTTTCCCACCCCCCCTAGAAACTGACAACTTCACTACTGCCGTACCTTGCTGATAGCAGCAGTGACTCATCTCAGTTTCATGCTTTTGGCACTCTGGAATTTTTGTGTGCATGTGCAGAAGCCCCAGTGTGGCTGGAAGGGCCAAATGAGGAAGCACAGCCAGGCAGCTCCTCAGCCCAGAGTTCTCCTGGTTGCACTCAAACATTGTGTTAGGATTTAATTGTGGATTTAGTAGT
The DNA here is from genome assembly GCA_013396755.1 of Sclerurus mexicanus. Taxonomy (NCBI): domain Eukaryota; kingdom Metazoa; phylum Chordata; class Aves; order Passeriformes; family Furnariidae; genus Sclerurus; species Sclerurus mexicanus. The sequence continues at coordinate 171,376 of VWZF01001188.1, forward strand.
TGGTAGAGATTTGTCTTTGAGATGGAAGCCTATGTTTAACTTATTTTATAAATAGGTTGATTTCCGCCCCCCACCCCAGCTCTTTCACAGACCGCAGGAGTCTGAGTTTGCCTGTTTCCCAGACTGATCATGGGAAGTCCTTTACTGTGGAACCAAAGGCCAGATTTCTTTAACAAACAGCAGTTTATCCTGCTCTCCTATTCTACGAATTTCATGTGCAACACACGAACTTGATTGTTTTGGGGATATCCTGCAATCCTCTCAATGGTTCTAATGGTCTTCCTGATGCCTTTTATTCTAGCATGTTTCCGTGACAGTACTGCCCATTTTTGTGTCACTCCTGCCGTTTATGTCACAATATTCATCCCTGTCTTCCTGTGCTGCTCTTAATATGCGTTATTTGTACTTTTTTTTTCTCCTTGACACCTGCATTTTTACCCTATGTAGGTGTATGGTCTGGGAAGTGGGCTCTGTTACACAGGGAGGCACCTACAGCTGCCACCCACTTGATGCTGATCCATAGTTACTGAGGTTTTGAATATGCTATCCCTTGGTTTCCTTCCTCACCTTTTCAGATTGTTACTGAAATTGTAAAGTTCTGCTCCTCAGTACCTGTGATGTGCCTTGAATTTTGGAAGGTCATATTTGAGTGAGTCCAGAGATGTATCCACAGGGAGAAGAAATGCAGGCAGAAGTGGAGAAAGGGTTGGTCTCACAAGTGTAGTCTAGACAGTAATTAGTCTTTACCTAGAATCAGCTCCACTCAGACTTATTTTGTGACACAGCAGGATTTTGTGATGTGGTATCTAAACACAGTAGTGAGACTTGCAGTTTTTTGAGAGCCAGACAAATTATCTTTTTTCAGAGAACACTGCATCCAGTGACTTGGCTGTTGTTTTCTGGAGGATATGTGAAAACATGTGATTTGGGGGTGTGTAGGATTGGGGTTTTTTGAGTGTCGAGTCATATGATGCTGTTCTGGTGTAGAATGCAATGGCCTTACTTGCCCTTGTTTCACTTTGATTATGGGGATGTTAATTCAGTGGGCTTCCTTATTTTTAATAATGTCAATATATGAGCAGGATATTGCATTCTTTTTTGGGTTTCTTTTCCTTCGAAAAGTGGTCTGCTGTCATTAATAGGACAGACTGAGTTTTTAAATCAAGTAGATCCAATACCATAAGTTTTGTTCCTCACTGGTCCTTGTTTAAGATGTGTTTAGTGAAGGAGATAATTGCAGGGTTGGAAGTGTGTGAGGTAACGTGTAGGAGCCATTGTGAGTATTCAGCTGCATTCATAACCATCAGAAATAGCAGCTTAATTATCTGTACAGCTTCTGCTAAACAGAATTTGCACCCTTAAGGAAATATCCCTACTGCCTAGAAACAGATGTCTATTTTATTGCAGGAGAAAAAACTTTGGAGTAGTATAAGGGTGCAGCTACATGAACAAGTTTTTTTCTGAGATGAGCTAAAGGGTATTTAGTAAGCTGTTAGCTTTTCCATGATATCCATCACCCGGCTTGTCTGAATGTGTGATAAGCAGAGAGTAGTTTGCCCTGTGTAACTGCAGAAGCGCAGTGTGGAGTAGCTGGTGGGCAGTAAATCGCAGCACAAGGGCTGGGTAACCATACCCTGAAGCTTCCTCTGCACTGCTGACTGAATTTGGGCTCCTCGTTTCTCACACGGTTTAGGAAGTTTGGTGCTACTGGAATTGAGTCAAAAACATGCCTTCTAAAACATTTGGCAGTGCTGACGTGGCTGGCCCTTCTTACTAACAGGTTTGTCTAGAAGTGTGCTCAGAGTGTAAACCTTTATCCTGTTAAGGTTTATAAGCATGCTGACATGTGTTTGGTTCTTGCTTTGAATCTGTTTCTCACACAAGTTCTTCTGTTTACACGTACTTGATGAACAAAACAGCAGCCGCTCTTTGGTGGAAACAAGTAAACAGTATTTATCAAAACTGTTAAAAGCATGAGCTGTTTTGCATGGGATAAGTGTTTCGATGCACTTTGTTTTCTGTCTTTGGCAATGGCTCTGTACCAGATGTGCTGGAGAAAGATGTAACAGCATGTGCAATGAGCTGTTATAAAATGTCTTTCCCACCTTCTCAACGTGTCTTCTTCATCAACAGTCTCCTAAAAGCAGTGTAAACTGTTGGGAGAAGGTACCCACAAACATTTAGGCATGACTGCATCACCTCCTGCCTCATGGAGACTATTTGTGTGCCCAGCTGAAATATGAATATATTTGCCTTCTCCATTAACACTCCCTGGAATGATGCTGCAGTCCGACCATCCCACTGTGTGGCAGCCACTGGGCGGCTCTTACCGCAAACACAAGGGCAGCTGTTGCATGTAGGGTGATGGAGACCTGCTCTAGCTCATGTGGCTCAGGCTGGAAAGACTCCAGTCCGTGTTTCCTGGTCTAAATTCTGACCGAGGCTCTGAATTATATTTCAAGTGACCGGTTACTTTAATTAAAGTATGTTAATGTACTAAGAAGAGCATATAAAAGTAAATAGTAAGAATGAAGAAAATAGAGCCCTTCAACTATTCAGTCACTCCCCAGCCGAATCAGAAAAACTGTTACTAGGTAACTGCTCATAAGCTTTTGATAGGTGTTTGGTACCCATTGGAGATCAGCTTGAGCTCAGGTTGTAGTAGGTGAGTGCCACATGAAATACAGGCTGGAGCCCCTTTTTCAGTCTTGGGTATGACAATGATTTAACAGTCACACTGCAAAATCCTCCCTGAGCTTGTTTGCTGTGCTTGTTCTAGGACTACTCTCTGCCAGCTTATCCTATTCCAGTGCCTTTAACAGAGAATTTATTGCCTCTTTTATTCCCTTTGGGATAGTTGGAGGAATAACTGCAATCATTCCTACAAACTCCTCTGATTATCTTGTAGTCATTTTTAAATACTGAAAGTAAATTTTTTTAATATTGTTTGATTTTTTTTTTTTTTAGGTAGAGGCATTTTCTATCATAGGATAATGCGAGGAGAGCTTTTAAAAGTATTAACTCTACCTTCTGGGTTAAAACTTCATGCCTGTAGATAAGCTTAACCTTTCTATAAATAATGTAGTGCAAAAGAATTCTTATGAAATGGCTGACTTGCCACATTTACTTGTTGGTTTCCAGGCAATAGATGGGGCATGAGATCATGGGAATTTACTGTTGTGCTTATGAAAGCTGAGCTGGTTGGAGAAGGGTGACATTGATATTTGAATTGATAGCTGAGCACTGAAGGAGAAACCTCTTCTGGAATACATTCAGTGGCCTCGAACTCTGTGATCTCAGCTCTTGCCCAGTGCATTCTTGAGCTCCTTGCTGCTGGAGTAGCCTTCTGCAATGCCTAGAGTTTATTTAAAGGATATTTTCCTGTGTTAAGTCTAGTGCCAGGAGGCTTTTAGCCCTGAAACAAGGTGAAAGAAAAGAGGGAACAGTTGCCGAGTTCAAAGTTGGGGGCAGAGGAAGAGTCGCTGCTGTGGATTTCTTCTCAAGAGCTTTGGGATATTGTCTTTGTCACCAATGTTCCTTTCCTGTCTCTCTTACAAACCTGAGATGTGTATGTTCTTGGGAGGTTCCCATGCAGGAAATAAGGTGCAATGAGGTGAAGGCTGCTGACAATAAATAAATATTTGGGATATCAGGATGCAATTAAGGTCTTCTCCAAAAAGACAGGAATGCAGAAATCTAGGAGGGTCTGAAAGGGAATTAACAACAACAAAGTGGTTTGGGAAAATCTGAGTCAGCTCGGTGCTGTTGAAGCACAGGGAAAATGGCTCTTGGACCGTAGTGAAGATAATGAGGAGGAATGCTGTGGCTTCTATCCACAGACTGCTGTACAGTTGGACTCTGTACAGTTCTGTGTTTTGCTTAAAATAATGACACTTCATCTTTTATTTTCAATAAACCATAAGCATGAATTAATTTTTCACAATATGAACATTATACAGAAAAATTTTGGTTTGAATGTGTTACCAGTATATATTTTCCACGTCTGTCTAATAGCATAATTAGTTAACAGATCTATGTCTAGGAGCAGGATGTCTTAAACCTTTACTGAAGTTGTAAGTAAAATTAAAAGCAAACAAATTTAGGAAGGGTAAGAGGAAATGTGAACAAGTGCATTCTTGTTTCAGGGTTACAGGAACTAGGAGTGTCCTGTGTTTCATTTGTTACTTCAACAGGATCATCTTACTCATCTTCATGAACTTTTTAGGTCTTGTTCTTACTACCCTTCCTGTGTCTCTGTGAGGCATTTTCAGCAGGGTGTTTGTTTACATTGAGGTGACAGGACTTCTGAAGTTCTTGCCTACCAAATAGAAAACCGTAATTTTTTTAGCAGACTCCTCAGTTCTCTTGCCATGAAACTGAGACATTTTGTCTGGCCATAGTTGCAACTGGATTTTGCTCTTTGGCTTGACTTTCCCTTGGTTCTGGTCTGTACTTTGGAGGCAGAGATGGAAAAGGTCAGAAGTAGTGTTTTGTAGCTGGGGTTGTGCCTTTCTGGCAGACCTGGTGCTTGGCAAGTCCCCTAAGAGCTCAGCAGTGGTACTTTGCTTCATGCCCCACGTACCAAACACTTGGTCTGTATCACAAACCAGTGTTTGGTATCCTCTGTGTCAACATTCACTTTAATTGAGGGGTTTGTTCTAGCTGTGGTGAGAGAATCTTCAGTTTAATAAAAAGAATTTAAAACTAGACAGTTCAATGAGTTCTTTTTCCTTTCAGAATTGATTTCCCTGGCTGTCCCTACCTTTTTCCTAGGTGGTCTGGATGAGGGCAGGAGTCAGGCCATAAGCAATGAATTATAATGGTCTTTTTAAAGAAAAGGGGTGCTTTGAGGGGTTTTAAGTATTTGCTCACTGTGTGGCTCTAGTGAACCAGCCTTGCAGCATGTGGCAAGCTAAGGACAAAAGTGCTGCCTGGCATGCAGCACCTGGGCACACAAGGGGGAAAACCCCACAACATAAAGGAAGGTGATGGAAAATGCCTTTGCATATAACCCGAAACGCACAGTAATCGATTGCAGGTGCTCCAGACCTGTGGGCTGTAAACAGAAATCAGGAAATCGCAACTGCACTGCCCTTCCTGTGTTGCTCAACAGCCAGGGAGGAGCAGCCGAGGAGGGAGAAGCCTGGGAACCGCTGCTTGGTGGCTTCTGCTGCCTGAGAAAGCAGCCGTGTCACCCGTCCATCACTCTGCCTAGTGGGTTTGGTACCGGGCCCAGAGGGCTGTGAGGGTCATCTTCGCTTCTGCAGCTCCCTCACTTCAGTGTACACAGGCACATGTGTGCATGTACGATGGTGGCTAATTCTTCCCACCCACCCCCTCTCAAAAGAAAATTGCCTTGCCCTGATCACTGCACCTATTCTTAAAGCTTTCTAGGGCTTTAGAGCATGGATTTGGGGATAAAAGATGGTACTGAGTGTCAGGTTTAAAAAACTCCACATTATTTCAAGAGCTATACTCACCTAGATTTCAAGGTGGCAATCTTGGTTTGTTGCACAAGAGCCAGTAAATGAGCTTATTAGTGGTGCTGTTTACTTAAAAGTCCAATAAAACATGTGAGGTTACTTGGCTGAGTGGTGTAAGCTGGTAGTCAGAGGCTCTGAAGGAAGGCCATCTTCCTTAACAAAAGAACACTTTGGTAGCTGTCAGGTCTGATGGTTTAGATGGGTAGCTGAAAATGAAGAGGAAAGAAACAGGGAATTTTTTTAATAAGAATGTCTAGATGAGCACTTCTGTCTCTTGTAAAACATGTCTGACACCTCATTTGGTGCTGTGAAAAGAGTGAACACCTCTGGCTGAGAAGGAAGATAGTGATGTGGGAATAAGGGCCTCTGGTTAAGGCTGTAAATAGCAGCTGAATTGATCAGTGCTGGTGAAAGTGTGGGTGATTGTCAGGTGTCCCACTGAGTGGTGGGTGCTCCAGAGAAGGAAGAGTGTGGATGGGTGTTCTGGTGAAGGAATTGGCTTGCAAAGCAGCAGGAGGCTTTGTCAGCAAGAGTCAAACGCTGTTGGCAGCTGTCATTATGCGCTTGTTAATGGTGGAAAGGTATTGGAAGATATTGCCCTGAATTTGTAATTTGTGTGCTGCTCCCCGTAGGAATTCAGGTGTTTGGTCTCCTTCTGGACGAGTTTTTGTGTTCTAAGTAGGGAAGTCAAAGGAGTTTTGCATGGTGGTAAGGTATTGAGAAACTGGGGTACCTGGAGCTGCCTCATATGGGGTGCCTCATTAGTTAGTTCTGATTGATGATGCTATGCAGGTATCTGTTTTCTGGCTGCAGTTGGACAGAAAGATAATAAATGCAGTCCCAATCTGCAATTAAGTTGGTGTAAGTCTCCTAGGTTAAACTGTTTTCTTCCTTAGACTCATATGGGGAACAGCAGGTGAGGAGTGATTCATCCCAGAGAAATGGGGACATTCTCCCCCATTTAGTTTCTGGGGGCAGCCAGGGAGGGCATTACCTCTGCATTGTCGTGGCAGTAAAAGTGATGGGTTGGTTGCTCAGAAATTCCTATAACAAGTGAACTAAACTCTTTGTCTGTCTCTTTCAGTTTGTGTCTTGCCGCACTCTATGATTTCTACTTGCCTATGCAAAATACAGCTTTACAGAAATGTACAATAGTTATCCTAAAATTAGACCAAACTGTGGTCTTGCTGTTGAAATGGGAGGCTCTGGTTTGCTCTTTTATGTGTGCATTTGGAAAGAGTCTCTTGAAACTAAAACTTTCCTTGTTGGTCTTCCAGACACAGTTGAGTCCATGCTTTCAGACTACGACATCCTTTCTCAATCTAGCATCCAGCAACACTCACTGAAGAAGAGGGACCTCCAGCCTGAGACACACGTAGAGAGGCTCTTAAGCTTTTCAGCCCTGCAAAGGTAATTAAATCATCAGCAATGAAATAGCATAATATTTTCCTTCAGTTTATGATGAATAATGTGCAGTTTCAAACCCAGAAATAGTTATCTTTTTTTTTGCCGCGACTGGCCAGTTCTTCTAAGATAGCCATCTGCATGGTTATATGACTTCAGAGACACACAGAGGAAAGGGGAAAATAAATTGCATTGTATTGCTCTGATTGCTGAAGGGGCAGTGATTTTAGGATTTCTTTTGCTTTGTTCTGGGCTTTAGTTTCAAGTAGATTCTTTCCACTGATGTAGTTGGATCCCACTTATACCTCATCCAGCAACATTGTCATACTTCTTGACTGTCCTCTGCTTCTTGAAAACATCAGCCTTCAGTCTAGGCAGCACATATGGTATACTGCCGAGGAGATATTTTTGGGTTTTTTTGTGTTTTTTTTTGTGGAGGTTTAATCTCTTCCTACTGCGTGTAAATCTTCCATTAAATAAAACATTTCTAATCTTTTTTTGTACTGTTGTTACAATATGGGAAATAGAAGCACAGGTGAAAGGGGAAGGAGAGGTAGAAAGGAGCAGGCATGAAGATTCTAGGTATTTTATTCTGAGAGTCAGAAAAGTGCCTTACAGGCATTTGAGTGCTGACATTGTTAATCTAAAATGGAGACCAGGATGAGAACAACACTTTGTATTAACACATGTGGATTGATATTGTTCATCTGACATCTTTGTCTACTGTGTTCTCATGTGCCTTTCCCTTTGTCATTTACAACCATCATGCAAGTTGTGCGTAATTTTTGAATCTCTAAATGTTGGGGGGAAATTTTTAAGTACCAAGTATAAAAGGTTAATGGGATCAAATGTCTGGCTGTCCCTGTTTTGCACTGCCTCATGCACCCTATCTTTATGGTGAGGTTGCAATACTGCCAGTGATGATTACAGAATAATTGCAGAGGAGCATGCCAAAAATCTTTTGACCCAAAGCCCACATAAACCAAGAGCCCATAATGCTGCTTCCAGAGAAGGTTCTCCTCTTACTTCTTGGGATAGCCTTTAGTTTTTATGGCAATATATCATAAAAAATGTACATAGTTCAGATTTCTGTCTATGGTCTTCTGACTTATTATTTCAGATAATAAAAGCTTTAAGCAGCACTACAGGCTGGGGACAGAGTGGCTGGACAGCAGCCAGGCAGAAAGGGACCTTGGGGTACTGATTGACAGCAGGCTGAACATGAGCCAGCAGTGTGCCCAGGTGGCCAAGAGGGCCAGTGGCATCCTGGCCTGTATCAGGAATAACATGGCCAACAGGACCAGGGAAGTGACTCTTCCCCTGCCCTCGGCACTGGTGAGGCCACACCTCAAGTACTGTGTCCAGTTCTGGGCCCCTCAGTTTAGGAAGGATGTTGAGGTGCTGGAGCAGGTCCAGAGAAGGACAGTGAAGCTGTGGAAGCATCTGGAGCACAAATGCTGTGAGGAGCAGCTGGGGGAGCTGGGGGTGTTTAGCCTGGAGAGGAGGAGGCTCAGGTGAGACCTTGTCACTCTCTACAACTACCTGAGAGGAAGTTGTAGCCAGGTGGGGTTCCATCTCTTCTCCCAGGCAACAAGCAACAGGACAGGAGGGCACAGACTTAAGCTGCACCAGGGGAGGTTTAGGTTAGACATCAGGAAGAAATTCTTCACAGAAAGAGTGATTGGGCATTGGAATGGGCTGTCCAGGGAGGTGGTGGAGTCACCAGCCCTGGAGGTGATCAGGAAAGACTGGACGTGGCACTTAGTGCCATGGTCTGGTTGGCAAGGTGGTGTTCTTAGAGGTCTTTTCCAACCTAGTTGATTCTGTGACTCTGTAATATAAAAAAGATGAAGAAATTTCTTGGTCTGATTTTTCTTTAAATAGTTGCCAGTAACTGGTTTTGCTTGACTGCAAATTGGGAAGGCACGTAATGAGCAAACTGTGACTATTTTGGATTTTGGGGAGTTATTTTTTATTTTTTTAATTAAACATCTGTGTCTCTTTAAAATATTTACAGTTATGAATTATACAGTATATGTTTTTGTAGCCTGCTTATCAGAATGAATGCTTTCTCACTTCTCTTGGGCCCTCAGTAAAATGGAGACTGTATCTGTTATGTGTATACTTTGCTTAAAAGTAAATGGAAGTAAATTCTCTTACAGGCACTTTAAATTATACTTAACTGCAACTGCTGAACACTTTTCAGAAAAATTTCAAGCATTAATTGTGGATGGTGAAGGCAAGGAAAAGGAGTATCGTGTTCAATGGCAAGACTTTTTCACTGGACATGTTGTTGGTTAGTATGAAGTAGACTATGGATCAATGCTGAGAAACCACAGCTTTGCACAAGCCTCTTGGCCAGAGTAAATGGCATATTTTCCTCATACAGTTAGGATGAACAAATAATCTTAATTCTCATCCCCCTTGGGTTTTTTGGTTTTGTTTTTGTGGTGTGTTTGGGGATTTTTGTTTAGGTTTTTTGGGATTCTTTGAGTTATTGCACCAAGGTCCTAAGATAGGACTCTTGTATTTAGTTTGGCACAACACAAGGGTATAATTTACCCAAGCAGTGGCTTGCAAATTATTATTTTTTTTTAAATGATGAGGGTAGCTTTAATTCCAGCTGGAATGTAGCACTTGAATGTTCTATGTCCCAGAACACAAAGCTGAGATAGAGGTTATGTAGCGATGCCCAGATTGTTTAATTAAAAGATTTATAGATGGTTCTTTGTAGATTACTTTTCTGTAAAGAAAGGGTATCTTGCTCCACTTTAGTCGAGCACTAATGCTTCTGCTAAGTTGTTTTTATTTCTCTATTATCTATGTGATCTGGTGAATCTTTTCCACTGGAATCAAGGCTGACACCAAACTGCTGTGTGATAGTAGCTAGACGCATGCTGCTTTTGTTGGCAGAAATATTCAGTGTCCCATTACTAACCCCAGAGCCATTTCAACACTTTCTGCAAAATTATCAGTTAGATCTCAGTCTTGTTGACTGTGACCCTTGAGAAGACTGGGGGGAAGTACTAGTTCATTTTTCTCTTTTTTTTTTTTTTGCTTTGAACTGAACAGTGCAGTGTTCTTCAGAGACCAGTGAAGGTAATTTGGCATGAAGTTTAGAAACAATTAAAAACTCTAACAAACAGTATAGGGGCACATGCCAAGAGAGCTGAATTAATTAATTTCTTCTTTGCTTATGTTAAAGGAGAGCATAATTCCAAGGTTGTGGCACATATTGGAGATGAAGATTTTACAGTGAGAATCAATACTGATGGAGAAGAATACAATATCGAGGTATACTTTCCTGTGAAAAACTGTATTCAGTCAATCATTTTCTTTCCCTGTGGGTGTTTCTCCTTCTAATTAGTTATGTTGACACCTCTGTAGCTCAGACTAGACTTGGTGGTGGTGTTTGTCTTGGGGTGAGTAGGAAGGAAGGAGTGAAATGTGACTTGCAAGTATTGACTTTCATTAGTGACATTCTCTGATGGTTGTGTGTTTTAGGTACATCAGGCAGAAGGTATGTCTTACACAGGAAAAGATTTCAGAAACAGAAATGGATGACATTAATAATTAGTGTTAATCATGTCTTCTAGAATAACAAACTGTGGCAGTCGGAGCAGAGTCGAGGTCTTTGGAAGCTTTTTAAAATTTTGGCTTTGTTATGTTGTGAATTTTTCCCATTCTTAAAGCTTCATTTGAAAATCCACCGTTTTATCTTAGAGCTTCATTTGTAAATCTGGTAATTTTCCTGACTCCTGTTTTTCACCATTGTCATTGCTTGTCTTATTTTAGACTGTTGGTTATGAAAAACATATTGAACAAATATATAATTAGAGACTGTTGTAGTGAGTTTAGTGCAGTATATTCCCAGACACAGTAGTATTAGAATGTCTGAATAACAGTAATTGTGACTGTTATATGGGTATTGTAATTGTCTCCAAACCCAAGGATGTACAGAATTATGGGTAGACCTGAGAAATCTAGTCATGTAAAGTATAAAAGTGTAATTAAAATATCCAAATCACTGCACTTGTGTTTTACATTAAGGACCTACAGTAGCTGCTTGATTGTGATTTAAAGGGCTTTTGTGTTTGTGATCCAGAGCAGTGTCAGTGTCTTGGCTCTCTGTGCAGCCTTGCTCCTTGCTGTATCTGTGCAGCTGAGGGCAGGCAGTGGTGTACAGGCTCCAACTTGCCCACAGTGCCTCTGTTGGTGTTCCCAGGTCAGCTTTGGCCCCTAACCAGCCCTGGATGAGAGGATGCCTATGTGCAGTCAGAGAGGGTATGTGCCAGAGTCTGTTCCCAAAAGGCAGCATGGGCAAAGCTGCTCCACCACTGCCTGCCTTCGTTTTTGTGGTACTCCTGCATCATTCACAGAGGCTGCAGACCTTTATATAAAGCACTGGTGCCTTCACACCCTGTCTTAGTGTGCAAAATGCTTCAGTTTTCGGCTGCAGACTTGTGGCTGCTGGGCTGGCACAGTCTTCATGTTTTGGGGCCTTTTTCTGTGAACTGAAAGCACAGGGTGCTAAATAGTAGCCGTCTGAACTTGCAAGACCACTGCCTAAGGGTCAGAGACACAGACCCTGTCTGGGCTGTATTTGATGGTGTTACTGTAGCTGCTACATTCAGATAATAATAGAACATGTCAGTAAAGTAAAAAGGTGGTTTGTTTGCATCTGCTGTGGCAGCTGATGTCTTTCGTTGAAATTTCTTGATTTTCTTTGGGTTTGGAGAATTTTTCATGCTTATAAGTGACTTGAGTAGCTGTTGAATGTTGAAGAGCCTGCCTTCTGCTGTGAATACTGCATTCTGCTGTGCATTTAAAGGCTCTCTGGTACCTGCCACCTCCTGTGCTCCTGGTCAGTGTGTTTGTTGGCACAGTTTAAGCACCTCCTCCTGACTGTGCCAGTCTCCACTGTATTATGGAGGGGAGTGAAGGAGACTGAGGGAGATGCCTCCTCAGCTTGCTCATATTCTGGAGAGGAAGAAAAATTCTGTCTCTCCATAGCTTTATGAGGTGGCTGCCACTGCTCTGTTAAGATGATCTTAGAGTTTTGGATGCCCATGTAGCATAAGAGAGTTGAATTCCCTTGGCTTTCTTGGGGATGTCATTTTCTCAGTAGGCTTGTTGCTGTGGATGAAGTTACCATAGTCCAGTGCATTTGTGTGTGTACACAGAAAGCTGTGGACGTTTGATGGTCCATACCTATACTTTTTTACTTATCTAGACTTGGTCTTTGCATTCACTGTGTTCCTAACTTCTTGTGCTGTCAGCCACTGTGGAGGTTTGTAGATGATGTGGAAGATGAAAGACTGCTGGTCTACAGATCTGAAGATATTAAAGATTTCTCAAGATTGCAGTCCCCCAAAGTGTGTGGCTATTTAAAGCTCAATGAAGAAGAACTGTTGCCAAAAGGACTGGAAGAAAGGAACCAAAATGAAGGTGAGTGTCCATGGCTGGGAGAGCAGCATCTTTGAAACACTTGAATTCTGGATGTGTTGGCAAGTAAGATCAGAACCTGGGAAATAATTTGTGTTGCTGTTCTTAGTTTAACTGTTAGCTCTTTAAATTCACTGGAGGGCAGACTGGGTAGCAGCATTCCTCCTCATGCCCTTTCCCCATCCACAAAAGTCCCAACCGCTGATGAGAGGAAGATACTGTTGCTCAGGGTATATTTATTCTTGTCTTGTTGAATGGATATTTGGCCCCACCAAAGTGTAGGCTAAGGAGGGGAAGCCATTTCATCAGGCCTGAGCAGTTTGACATCTGTCAGCAATGTAGGTACATATTCTAAGGTGAACATTAAAACAGCTTTGTACTACTGTGCAGGAAGACCTGTTTGGCCTCAATGGTCACTCAAGAAATACATCTTGAGCTGTGGTGGGGTTTTGAGAGTTTTCTCATTCCTCTGTCCTTTGCGGTGGCAGGAGAAGTTGGGATAATGACTAGGAACAGGAGCTGGTAAGGCTGAGGTGATGCCGATAAAAGCTCTGTGGGTAAATCTGATTAATAACTCAATTTCACTGTTACACGTTCCCTTCGTTACAATAAGTCTGAGGACTGTTAGGAATACAAAATAACAAAAAGCCCAAAACTAAACATCCCCATTCTCTCCACAGAAACTCACCCACACTCACATTCGTGACTTCAGTAAGGATCACTCAGCAGTGATAGTTGTATTGAGTGTCTGTTTTATTTAAAATAGTCACTTTAGCAAGCATCCATCGGAAGAAAAGAGCTATTCCAGAGAACTCAAAAAACACGTGCAAGATGTTGGTAGTGGCAGATCATCGCTTTTTCAAGTATATGGGCCGTGGGGAAGAGAGTACCACTATAAACTATTTGGTAAGTAAATGTATGTTAAAATTTGCTGGTGCAGGCATGGGAAAACAGTGATCCAGTAGTTAAAATAACATACAGCTTGTACTGCTTTTGTAGAAAATAATGTATTTACATCTTGTGACTGCATGTGCTTTTTGAGTGGGAAAGTGCTAAATCATGCTTTAAAAATATTTTATATTGATAACTGTAGTTAAGCACTGTTGAAGTTTCACTTGCAAGCAAATTCCTTCTTTCTTATACCTCTTGTGGCTGTGCTATTTTCTGCCAAAGAACTTCTCTTTTCCCAGCTAGAGCTTTAGAGTCTCCTGGGTTTTGAAATCCACTACAAATCTGAGCATCTCTAAAGTTCTAGCATGTTTAATGCTCACGTGAGAGGTAAACACAACTTACATAGATTTATAGGTTTTTCTTTTTTCCCCCCAAATCTTTCAGGATTCTGTGTCCAGTACAACAGAATTAGAAGCAGGCACAGTAAATAATTTGTTTGGTTGTACGTGGGTGTTGTGTGTTAACCCCAGCAGGCAGTGCAGCCTCAAGCAGCTGCTCACTCGTTTCTCACAGATGGCTTGGGGAGAGAACAGAAGGGTAAAGGTGAGACGACTTGTAGGTTGAGATAGAAACAGTTTCAAGCAAAAGCTGTTCACAGAGGCAAAGCAAACCAAGGAATTAATTCAGTGCTTCCCATCAGCACACAGGTGTTCAGCCATCCTCAGGAAAGCAGGGCTCTACCACATGTACCAGTTACCAAGTAACCCAGCCAAAACCAGTGTGATTGTCTACCTGACAGGTTTTTGTGGAATAGAACAAGGCATGCCCACAGCCTGTCAGCAGAAGTGGGGAGTATGGGGGCGTTGGGGATTGGAGACAAAATCAAATGAAAACGCTTATGGAGGGAGGTCTGCTGTTTGTCAAAAGTCTTTTTCTGAGCCTGACTCTTTGAAATGCTAATCACTCTGTTTTACCTTTGCTGGCCCTTGGACCTTTCTGTCCTCAGAAATGTTTTTATATTCTCTGTGTAACTCAACTGGTGTTTGCAGAGATGCTCCTATCTCAACATCTGAGATGTATTGAGGCTGACCCACTGTTGTGTTTCCTGGGTAGATGGGTACTCTGAACAACACAGTGGTTGGAAAACTAAAGCATGAACTATTACTGAGTGGCTTTGAATGTCACTTCTCAGTAACTTTGGTGGTTTGTACTTAGTAGAAGGTGTTTTTTAAGAACGTGAGAACAGCTTGAAAAGGGAATATTGATTGTGAGCACTCACAAGAGACTTTCTGGAACCTTGTGCTTGAAGGAAAATAGCAGGTTTTTGGCAGGGAGAGGGAAGCAAGCCTTGTGGGTCAATTAAACTAGTTAAGCACAGTGCTGAAACAAAGCAGTAAAAGCATCTCCCTCCTCTGCCCCTTCCTTCAAAGAAATCTGGAAAGCTAGTGTTTGAACAAAGTGTTTCCCAAGACATTGTGTTTCCCAAGACATTATGTTCTTAATATTATTCTTCTTCTACTAAACAAATTAAAGTGATAAATGGAAAAGTTTGTACTTCTTTTTTATGATGGAAAATTTTCAAGGATATTTGATAATGCTCACTAATCCAAAACCAACAGTACTTGGATCCAGAGAGCAGATCTGTTACCTTATATGAGGTTCGGTTTTAATTTGAAGTGGGTGTTTCTAGCTAAGTATGTTGCAGCTACTCAGTGTCTTGACTTTTACTGCATGAAAGCTCAACTAAATAACTTGTGTTTCTTTTCTACATAGATTGAACTGATAGACAGAGTAGATGACATCTACCGAAACACTTCCTGGGATGATGGGGCCTTCAGTGGGTACGGCATACAGATAGAGCAGGTATTCACTGAACTATGCAAAGGGTTTCCAAATTAAAGGAACATGGTTTAAATGTTGGGGTTTCTGATTATTTTATCTGGATTAGAGCTAAAGTAATAAAATCTTTTATTATTAACTCCTGCCAGGAGCACTCTGAAATAGCATCTTGCCAGTGATAGTGTTAATGATCTGACATACCATGCCTTTTTTCCTACAGTGTCTGAGATGTGAGTTTTCAGGGAGAGTCTTGCCATACTAAATCTCAATTCAGAGGTGCTCTTTTCCCTGAATATGAGCAATTCTTGTTTCTGTCAGACTTACTCTTATGAATTTGTCATATTTCTGCCTGTGGCTGCTGCTTAGCTTACAAAGCCTGTGTGGGCCTCAAACACAGATGGCAAAACACAAATCCTGCCTGAAGAGCTTTAATGACTCCCTTAGACATCATGATAGTGTAGACGCTGGTATAGGGTGGACATAGGTAATGTAGTGACTTCAATTCTATGATGGCATCTGAAAGTTAGTGTACAGAATTCTGGAAAAGGGCATTAAAAATAGGAGGAATCCATCAGCGTACTGCAAGAGCTGTGATGTGGGACATAGAGACTATTGGTACAAGCCAGCTGTCCCTTTGCTGGGAAAAGGTCTGCAGGAACAAGGACGGAGCGTTAATGGGGCAGGGAGGGGTAGAGAACATGAAGCACTAATTCTAGGTTGTTGGGAACTCTGAAATTATTTGGGGTTATTTATACTAGTTGTATTTGGTGGGTTTTTTTGAAAGAGTAAAATGCACCTCAGAGCAGAATGTTACAGTGAAAACTTCTGATGCTATCCTGTAAAAGGGCTGGTGTGGTTACCTACAATGTAGTTAATGTATTTAGCTGGCGGAGGCTGGAAAGTTAACATTAGAATCATGCTGAGTCTCAATTTTTCTGCTTACAGATCTATTGAGACATTTAAAATTACATTGAAATCTTTTCTGTAGCTATAAAATTGACCAAAATTCCTCTACATTATTGCTGCCCTTTTTGACATGTAGATTATCATCCACAATGAGCCAAATTTTGTAAGACCTGGAGAAAAGCATTACAATATGGCAAGAAGTTACCCAGATGATAAAAAAGATGCCTGGGATGTGAAAATGCTGCTAGAGGTAGGTTGCAACCCTTGAAAAATACAGCCCTTGATAGAGGATTACTCATTCATACAGCTGCTCTGTAGTAACAGGTGGAACTGCTTTGCTCCCTTCAAAAGACATGCAGATGTCACACAAAGTCAAACCAGCTGCTGTGCCCTGTAGCCCATGGTAAAGGGCTCCATTGCATAATTACAGAGCAGACACCAATTAGTCCTGTTAATGTGGTCTGAGTCAGAAAGGAAGTCCTGATATGTCTGGCCCTGGGACTGGCCTTGTGACCTTCAAATTATTGTACTTGGTTTTTCCCCTCCCTGTGAAAAGGGGAAATGAATAGGCAAGTTATGTAAATGAATGCATACAATGTGTTTGGGTATTAGTTTCATTTCCTACAGTTCTGTAGGACAGCGAAACAGCTGCTGTTTTCTGATTTAACCAGGTCTAGGAGGTGTTTGTCTGGCACATTAGATAAGTGTTCTTATCTATAGACTTCTAATATGCTCTGTAAACTAACAGATTTGACTTTTTTTTTCTTTATTAAAGCAATTTAGCTTTGATATTGCTGAGAAAGCAGCTCACGTGTGCCTTGCTCATCTCTTCACGTATCAAGATTTTGACATGGGAACACTTGGATTGGCTTATGTTGGCTCTCCCAGACCTAACAGCCATGGTGGCATTTGTCCTAAAGGCAAGGCTTCTTTTTCTTCTGTCCCCATTGTAGGTTAAAGCTGTGTTCTGTTATTTGTGTTTAATCTTTTTCTCCAGCTTTCATGGGGTATGTTGTATTATTTGCATAGGGTTTAGTAGCTTGTTTTTTGCATAGAAGAGATGGCCATTTTTTTGACTGGAGCTGGAAAAAGAAGGGAGAGAAGGGTAAAAGTCACTAAGCTAAGTGGTGTGGACAAGCTGGCTAGAACAAAACCTAGACCAAGGTCTGCTTTGTGTGGGTGCATCTTGCAGCAGTTATGGGATGGCAGATGCTGTTTTCTTGGAAATTTCGGATGTTTTCCCCCTTACTGCAATACATGAGCTGTTTGAGCTGTGCTTGAAAGATTTCCAGCCCTCATACTACTGAGCCTGTGAGAACAGTAAAGCTGTTCATTTCCCCAGACAAGGATCCTTGTCTCCCCAAAAGTACCCTGAAACCCAAGAAAAATATTTGTCAATTTTTATTTGTTTATTTCTCACTTCTGTAGCTTATTACAGTCAAATTGCAAAGAAGGATATCTATCTGAATAGTGGCTTAACCAGCACCAAGAACTATGGGAAGACCATCCTCACAAAGGTAGGAGAGTATCCTCACATGTGTGTGCTGGTGATGTGTGCCATGGGATTGTGACAAGCTTCTGTGCTCCCTGAAACAAGCTGCTGCTTTGCCATTTGAATCAGCTTTTTGGGGACAAGGATGTAGGTCATAAACCAAAAATCATCTTTTTGTTTTTGCTGAGAAGGGGGAGATTGAATTCACTGTGAAACAGGAATGAGGAAACATAGCTGGTGTCTAATAGGAACTATAATTTTACAGATATAAGCAGGTTTTTGATATCTAAAGATGAATTTAAATGTATTTTGCTCTAAAAAGAACCCCACGGAACAAACAACAAAAGTCCAACAAACAAAACCTCAAAAAGAACAAGCAGGCAAAGTAGGAAGTTTAGTTTGAGTCTTTTAGTGAAATTTCTCTACCTGATTTTTGTGTGTCCCAAGCAACTAGAGCAGAGAACAGTATAATAGACAGAACTTACTAGTGCTTATACTAAGCTTAATATAAGTTGATGCTGTCTGGATTTTTTCCATACTTGATGGATGGTAAGTACATAAAAGCCTGAATATGAGCTTTGTCTCACTTGTACAGATACCAGAGCAGTGCCTGTGTCTGCCTCTACAAAGTCTTTACAGTTGGGCCTATTTTGCTTTTGCTGACTTCTCAGCTGTGCTTTTCTGTAACCAGATTATAAAGGGAATTCATAATTGATGTGTGGGCTAAAACTTGGCACAGAAGCTGTCAAGAAGATAGGAAAAAGAGACAGTGAGGCTTTGTGTCAGAGGGATGTTGACAGAGAGCTCTTGCTGTAGCCATGACATTTGCATCAATTTCCAAACTGGAGTTGTGCCTTGGATTACAAAGGAAATTGAGTTTTTTTGTCTTCCCAGTGACAGGCAAAAGTCTGGGGATGAGAGGCAGTGGGAGCACTGTGGATTTGTTTCACAGGAAAAGTGCTGCATAGTATCTACTTGGGTTTAAAACAAGAAAAAAACTGATTAAAACACTTCTTGAAATTTAACTGAGTGAAGCACAGGAGGGATCTCTGGGCAGCTCTCCCGTCTCTGACTCTTGAATTAGCTGTGCTTAGACATGAACCGGTGCTGCTCTGTCCAGTGCTTGGACTTTCCCATGCTCACACAGCAGCTGCAGTGATGGATTCTCTCTCCTGAACTGCCTGGTGTCCTTGTGTTCACCTTCATTTCTGTGGAAGTTTAATTTGTGGTTGTCACCTTGTGGGTTGACACCATCTGCTGGGGAAGGCACTGTGGGAGGTGCAGCGCGAGCAGAGCCGGTTTGGGATCCTCAGCACAGACAGACCTGTCTGGCATGAATGATGTTGGAAATCCATCCCTGTTGGGCCACAATTGTGGGTGTCTTTCCCAGTCATCATGCAATAGCAGAGTTTATTCTGCACTCTAAATGTCATCATCCCTTTAGAAGAAATAATTCTAATGGCAGGACATGTTGAACAAGAGATTGACTAATTGTAGTAGCTGGTTTGTTTGGATTGGTTTTTGTTTCAATTTTTTATGCCTTCCAGCTACTTAAAAGCAAATTTTCATATTTTAAGTATCTGTATTGCAGTGAAAACAAGCTCAATTGGTATTCTAAGACAGCATTTTGCCTTTAGCAGTGATTTAGTGTTCAAACCTACTCCTGGAACTTGACTTTGAAATGGACCGTAACTTTATTTGCCTTCATTTCCTCATGTCGAAAAAGACAAGTGTTTGTTCTCTCCATCTTAGTGTATCTTAGAAGTGCTGGTAGCCTGGAAGTAGCTGGGATCTTCTGTCCTTTCCTGCTGGGACTAATTTTTTTCAATGTTGTTTTTTTCATGTTCAAAAAAGGAGGCTGACCTGGTTACAACACATGAACTTGGACATAACTTTGGAGCAGAGCATGATCCTGACAGTCTGCCAGAATGTGCCCCCACTGAAGATGAGGGAGGGAAGTATGTCATGTATCCTATTGCTGTCAGTGGGGATCACGAAAACAACAAGGTATGGGTTAGTTTTACTTCAACATACAAGTTTCTGCTGTGGTCAGTGACCCTGTGCATGGCAACTCCAGTTAATGATTCCTGTAGCTTGAAACCATCAGGAGTGTAATGGATTAGCCATAAGAAGAAAACAGTTGCACGTGGTTGGGTTCTCAGCAAGATAAGCTCATCTTTGGAATCTGAGTTTCACTGGCATTCATGGCATATCAAGGTGCATTTTAATTAGTTGTTTGTAATTAGCTGTGGCCACATACTGCTACCAGCAAGTCACAGCAAGTGTCCAGTCCAGGACCTTCAGTACCAAGTAGTGTTTGGGTGGTCCATGGCTGCTGTTGTTGGAGAGAGACTGCCAGATGCCACAGCCTTGGTGGGAGCTTGCACTGACAATCTGCAGTTGGCACTGTGCCTGTTCTGCAGATGAGAAACCAAGATTATCAGGGGATGATTAGTCTGCAGTCTAGTCTGACTTGTGGCTTGTGCCCAGCCCCACTGCCAAGAGGCAGTGCAGTCTGTCCCTGTTGCTAAAGCTTCGCATCCCATCCTGGGGATGGCAAAGCCCTGAAGCCGTGGGAGAGCTGGAGTTGGCTCTGGTCCTGACTGTGTGGGGGAGTCCCTGCAGTGTAATGTAGCAGTGTCCATTAGGGACCCAATTGTTACTTTCCCATCTTAAAATTTTTCCAAGGTATCAAACTGACAGTATGGAGGGAATGACTGCTTTCTGGGACACCAGAATTTGGAGGTGTGGGGAGGCCATGGTTGTCTTAGATGCCAGTTGTTGAAGGAAAGGTACACTCCTCAGTGCTGCTCTTCCCCCCTGTGACTCTCTAGATGTTCTCAAGCTGCAGCAAAAAATCCATCCATAGGACCATAGAGATCAAGGCCCAGGAGTGCTTCAAAGAGCGCAACAACAAAGTGTGTGGGAACTCCAGGGTGGATGAAGGGGAGGAATGCGATCCTGGCCTCTTGTACCAACAGGCTGATCCATGCTGCTCTGCAGACTGTAAACTGAAAGATGGTGCGAAGTGCAGGTAAGGGGAAATGAGCTGCAACTTCTGTTTACACAGGGGAGAATGATGGGCTGGGCTGCAAACCCCTAAAGCCACTTGCAGTTTTGCAGGCCTGTTTCCAGGCTTTAAGGCTAAACATGTGAGCTCAAGACAATAAAGCATTTCAGGAAGGGCTACTGTGTGCATACATTAATTTTTATAGCATTCCGTTACTTTTTATGAGAAGTGTCAGCTACATTCTTGAAAATTGTGGTGGTGTTATTACTAGCATTATTAAAAAGCAAACTTAGGCAATTGAAAAACAAGATTAAAACTTCCTGTGCAAACTTCCTCTGCAAATACAATTTTTGCTTGTATTGCAAGGTAGCTTTATGCTGTGATCACATACTGATGTTTCAAGACTGCTGCAGAATGTGTTGGAACAGCCAACACAGTGACTGAACTAAATGAGTCTTGTTTCTGTTCTTGCCTTTTTTTGGGGTGTTGGTGGTCCTGTTGTAATGCAGTGTCCAATCTGTTTTTTCACGGTTCAGCTTTACAGCATGTAATATTAGAGAGCCTGTGCAACTCCTGTTGTTTAGCAAGAAAATCCGTCAATTTTAAGAGCATTTTTATACTAATGGCCTTTCTGTGTTAGGTGAGAACAATGAAAATAAAGACAGTGTAGAATAAAAAGTAGGAAACCTTCAGGGCAAACGGAAGAGGAGGAAGTGTTTGGGGAAGGAAGGGGTGAAAGATCTTGTCCTAAATTGCACAGCAGGCAACAAGAGGAAGAACACAAGGGTCCCTGTGTTGTCTCTCAATACATTGTACTTTCTGTGTGATTTTGCCTTCAGCACATGAAGACCCAGTGGGTGTGTAGAAAGGTGGTTGTCAGAGGGAGCAGAGAGGGCAAGGGTTGAATGGATGAGTCAGTTTCCAAGAAGTAGCTTTTTTTCCCTAAACGTCTTTTTTCTCTGGTTTTGTCATGCTTGTACTTATTTTTTAAAAATTGCTTAATATTTATTTATTTTATTTTGATCTTTCCCCAGTGATCGGAACAGTCCCTGCTGTAAAGGCTGCCAGTTTGAAAGTGCACAAAAGAAATGCCAAGAAGCCATAAATGCCACTTGTAAAGGAGAGTCTTTTTGCACTGGTAGGACGTGGTTCTGTCCCCTGTGTGCAGCCAGCCAAGCGCCCCAGGCTCAGTGTCCTGCTCAACCCACTTTCAGCCTAGTGCCCTTTATTCATCCGGTACATGTAATTTTAGAGACCAGTTAAGCGTCACAAAATAGTCCTATAATGAGTTGCATTGTAGTTCAGGAGTCACTTGGTGATTTATTGCCCAGAAGAACATGAAAAATGTTGGATTTTTTTCCCCTTCTTTGTTTCTTTCTTTTAAAAGAAGAAAAAGCAAAACAGTGTGTGCCACTGGGAGGGGACAAGAATGAATTTTGTCATAGAAAAGGTGGAACTACTGCAACTCTGCTTCACTTCCCCACTTGTTTATTTCCCTTCAGTCTTTCCTAGAGGCAGGGACTCAAGTGAGGGTCTGCTTTGCTGAGGGTGCCTCCAGGGTCTGCACCTACTGCTTGGTTGCCAGTGCCACAATGCCTGAACTCTTGAAAGCCTCCAGAGCTTCTGCTGCCTCTCAGAGCAGCTGGCAGGCAGCCTGCAGATGATAGCCAAGAACATGCTATTGGGGTTCCCCTGGGATAAATCTGCATTTCCATTATTTTACTTTTTTCTTCTGCACACTTAGGTGCTCTGCCCTTTGCTCTAACACAGTCCTCCAACTCTGCTGACTTCCATCTATAGGGAACAGCAGCGAGTGTCCCCCTCCAGGGAATGCTCCAGATGACACAGTCTGCGTGGACATGGGGAAGTGCAAGGATGGGGAGTGCGTCCCTTTCTGCGAGAGGGAGAAGAACCTACGGTCGTGTGCGTGCAACGGTGCGTGACACGGGACTGAACTGGAATGTGCTTCATCTCCGCTCCCTGGGGAGCGCTGGCTCTGCTGCGGGCTGGCCTGTGGGAGGGCTGAGTTTGTGGTTTCTGGAAAGGTTTAAACTGTGGGGTTTTGTCAGGCATTTTCCATTTGAAAAAGGAATGTGAATGTCCTCTTGTCTTCTGGTGGTCTGGGTGGACGACATTAAAATGACACTTATGGTCTGACACTCCAGCTAAAGAAGAGGATACTCTCCTGCCCTCCACCTCTGCCATAGGTGGATGCGAGGGATTGTAAAGAGATCTTAACCAACCTCTGGACCAGTCATCTGGCAGAAGAGTGTTGGCCTCCAACAAATGGTTAAAGAAAGATTTCAAAGAGGTTAAAGTGCTTTGGGAACATAGGATCCCTAAGTCCAGTACGCTGCCACTGCAAACCTGTCTTAGACTTCTGCCCAGTAAGTTTTCCTGCTTGCCTTCTCTCTGCATCATCTCTTAAATGTGGTAAAGCAGCTGGGACTAGGAGGAAGGCTTCATGGGGGCAGTACAAGGAACTGCTTTGAGCCACGCTGTTTGAGATGGAGGGCGTAGCTGAGGAGAAAAGTATATGGAGGACTCAGAGCCCAAGAAATATTTAAATCTCTTTTTGAATGTGTTTGGAACCTCTTCACTGGCCTGTTGATTTCTGCAGTGTTGGGGTATCAGCTTGGAGAGCTTGGTCCCAGTGTACCCCCTAATTGCACAGAGCATGTGATTAAGTTTTAGGCTTGGTCATCAGAGTGCCCAAAATTAGGCAACTCACATAGTCCTGCCTTCCCTGTGGGGAAGCTGTTTGTGAACAGGGTCAGCTGGGGGACACATGGGGTTGTGGGTTGCCGGTGACTCTTGGTGTTTCCCAGGAATGAGTTTGTTGCTTTATTACAGAAACGGATAATTCCTGCAAGGTGTGCTGCCGGGACGAGCAGGACAGGTGCACACCGTACGTCGATGCCAACGACCAGTTCCTGTTCCTGCGCAAGGGGAAGCCCTGCACCGTGGGATTCTGTGACACTAACGTAAGTGTTCCCAGCTCTGCTTGGGCTTGGGGGTGTGTGTGAGTCCTTGGGGAGGAGGGCTGTGATGGTGATGAGAAGCCAAAGCTTAATCTGTTGCTGAGCAGGGTGGTACGTTCTAAGTATCCCTTCATAGGGTAAGTAGTAGAGGGTGTTTGGTGGAGGCTGCAGATGGAGGTTATTTCTGTGCAAGGTGAAGCTGTTACCTTCTGCAGCTGCTTATTACCCTCTTCTGCTGCTCCCCACAGCTCAGCCAGCTGGCAGTCTGTGTGAGGGAGGTGAATGAGTGCTGCTGTGAGCTTGGCTAGATTTGCAGCACTCGCTTTTGCAGTTGCTCACATTAGCCCAATTAATTTTGACTCTAAATCATTCGGATCAGGGAGCAATCACATTAAAATCCAGTTGACAGGCCCTGGAAGGGGCAGTGAGCCTGTGGCAGGGAGACTGGTGGGTTGCTGGCACTCAGTGGCCTTTTCCATGATACAGCTGCAGTGTCATGTCACCTGCATACCACAGTGGTTGGAACTAAGCTGGGTGTCAGCAGAAGTGAGGTTGGAAGGGCATGTCCCAGCCCTTCTGGTGGCAGAACTGAAAGACCAGTGATCTACTGTGCAAAACCAGCACAGCCAAATCTGGGAGTGAGTCTCTCTAACCCTGAGTTCCTGAGAGCTGCAGCCTTCTCCATAGGTAATGGGATTTGAGGCTTCCAGTGCTTACATTTCTTGAAAAATTTCAGTTTTATGTCCTCTAACGTGGGCCAAAGGTGGGGTGGATTTTGCACATTTCAAACTTTAAAACCTTATCTGTCTCAGCAATTGAATTGAAACTTTTGCCAAAAATAAAGGCAATAAAAATGGACTGCTGCTATTTGGCATGAGTATAAATCTGTATTCTGAACATAATTCAAGTTAGGCTGTGCTTGTAGTTCTCATTTCATTACCATTGTTGTATCTCCCTCTCTCACCAAGAAGGCACTAGTTAATGCTTAGGTAGCATAAGATCATTTTGTTACTTTTGCAGGGCAAATGTGAGAAACAAGTACAGGATGTGATTGAACGATTTTGGGATTTCATAGACCAACTCAGCATCAATACTTTTGGTAAGATACATAACCATATCCTTGGGGGGTTTTTGAGTTCATGATATGAACGTTTAAAGCCTCAGAGGGAGTTAGTTGGCTGGTTTTATTCACGCATGTGCAAGGGTAGCCAGTAGCTGTGTTTGTGATATATCTAAGCAAATTTTGGCTGAAGGGTGGCAATATTGAACTTGCCTTTTAAAGCTGAGTGGATGTGGGATCGTTTGGCATTTTTCCACACTGTTATTTTCTCAGCATCTTCCAAGCTTATGAAGGAAATGATAGCTTCTTGTCTGAATACCAAGAAGTAGGTCAGTTAGTGAAAAGGAAATAAGACAGTCTCTTTAGAGGTCAGCTAGCTTTAGCGTGGTATAAAGTGGGCCTCTCAGTGGGATTTAGATGTCAACAAACTGGGAGGGGAACACTTCCTTTCTCAGCCATTTAAGAAAACCACTGAGGTCACAGAACTCAGGCTGTGTGCCTGAGCCGAGTTTCTGCACGGCAACTGTGACTGGGCCTTCTTGGTCTTGATCCCCACCGTGCAGTCCAAGCAGGTGTCACCTCACCCTCAGTGTCACCTTTGCTGCCTTGCCCTGTGTTACTGGAACCAGACAAAACCAGTTAAATAAGCCTGTGCCGTGGTAATGAGTGGTAACTCATGAGCTCATGGTAACACTCTGCCTCCACAGTGCCATCACCTGGGCATGGGGCTTTCAATCTTGAGTTTTCAGAGGGCAAAAAATTGTTTCCTAGGTAATTATTAAAACTATTTAGCCTGCCTGGATAGAGGCAGTTTGTGAATCTTTGGCAATCAAATGTTTTGTTTGGGGAGGCAGGTAGTTATCATGTGACTGTTCCATCAGAATTTGGTAATGGATTTGCAGTGTGTCTTGATAACTGAGAGGAGCAGCTTGGCTGGCTCAGCATGGGCTGCTCCAAAACAACTCATACGGCATGTTACAGCCTGACAGCATTTTTCATCGGAGAACAGAAGAAAAATCCTGTTATTATTAACATATTAGAGTTCTAGAAAATGTTATAGTTTTATCTTTGCCTAGTCCAGCAGCCTGTGCTTCTCTGAGCAGTTCTGAGGCTTCACTTGCCTGAGCAGTGACTGTAGAATGGGGACAGATGGGTATGTTCTTGAAACAGTATTTGGTAGGTAACTGACAGATCTGAACTGGTTTCACAGGGAAGTTCCTAGCGGATAATATAGTGGGCTCTGTGCTTGTCTTCTCCTTACTGTTTTGGATTCCTCTCAGCATCCTTGTGCACTGTGTGGTGAGTAAGCTGTCTTTGAGACGACTGCTCTGTTGGATTTTGCTGTAAGAGAACACCCTTCATACATGGAATGGCAGATGTCTGTGGGAGAAAGCAATGGAAAGTTTTTAGTAAAACCTGTGGGGAAATCCAGCATATGTAAGGCTTACTGCTCCTTCAGTAGGCAAAACTCCTGCTAAACTCTGCCAGGCTCTGGCAGATCCAGTGCTCCCATGACTATTCCCTGGAGTCTTTCCCATTCTTTCCCAGGCAGATTTTCTTTCTCTGCCTCTTGAATTCTACCCCAAGTATAATTGGTAATTCTATCATTAGAGTCAAAGTTTTCTAAAGCCCTATGAAGAAATAAGACACCCACATTTTAAGGGAAGACCTAGAGTGGGAAGTGGTCTTGGTTGAACTTGGGTGGATGGTAAAGGGAGAGCTCATGACAACTGGGGTGATGGGGATGTGGTGTGCTACAGTGTGGGGTTACCACAGGGGACTCCTGTATCCACAAGCACTCCTGGGAGGGATGGGAAGGCATGGGAGGTAGAGGAAGGGAAAAGAGCCCTAAGCAGTGCTGTATTTTTGCAGAAAAAAGGGGACAGAGACTTTTCCACTGGGAAATTAACTTTCTTACTTTGTGTGTTTTCATTTGCTTTTGTTTGTTTTTCAATAGGACAAGAAATTAGACAAGCAGTATGAGGAGAACACGAAATCCCTGTTTTGCCCCAGTGTAAGTTGCTGTCTGAATCTGAATTGGCAGAAAACTGTCCCATGTGTCTTGGAAAACCTGAACCTTTGGTATCTGCAGAGGATTTACCAAACGAGTGATGATAGAGACATCCAGAGCCTTGTGCTGCAGAGGGAGATCATTGTGAGGGCAAGCTGTTTCTGACCAAGCCTGTACTCACTGTATCAAGCACTGCATCTTTGTGGGGTCTGATTCTTCCTTCCTGTCGGAGCTGTGCTGTGTTCACAGAGCAGCTCTCTGGCAGCAGCCACAGCAACCAGAGCAGGAAGCTGCTCTGCTCTGCGGAGCACCCTGTATGGCATCCCCTCAGCACAGGTCACATGGCAGCTTCAGCCACAGGCTGCCTGTTCCCAGCCAGGTGGTGTCAGTGAAGCACAGGCTCAAAAATCTCTGCAAAATGCCATGTCTTTGCTGCAGAATGGCTGTTTGCAGGGGTCAGCTTCTAGAGATCAGATGTGCTACAGCCTTCCAGTTGCTCAAGGGACCCATCAGTGACACTTCTCACCTTGCAGATATTGAGCTGGGAGAGGGGAAGAGCAAAAAAGTGCCAAAAATTTTAATTACAGTCCAGCACAGGGCACCTTCTGAGAAAGGTTTCTGGATATCCTTCCCCGTGCTTTGACAACCCAATTCTTATTAATAACTGAAACATTCAATTAAGGAAATGTTTGATAAGGGGAGGGCAAAAAAGCCTTGCAGAGCTCTTCCATGTACAACCATTGAAGAAAACATACTGAAGTCAGAGACCCCTGAGGCAGACTGCCTCTGTTATCTACCCTGACAGAACTGAAGGTGATCTTAGTTTGGGTGCCCCATAGCTGGTCCTGAATGCCACGAGGAAAGTCACCTTAGAGCTTTTTACCTGTGTTCAGTCAAGAAAATCCCAGAACCAGGTGTAGTGAGAGAGCCCAGATGTAGTTAGTGGGCTCCTTGCACCAGCAGCAGTTGAACAAGATCTTCTGAGGATGGGGCAGTTGGGAAATGTGGTACTGGTAGCAGTGAAACATTTTATCCTGCTCAGTATTAGTGTTTGCTGAGGTCCATGGGGATTTTCTTGTGCCTGGAAATCTCTGGATATTTTCTAAACCATGCTCAAATAGAAGCAGAAATCAATGGGCTTTTATCTTAATCTGGGTTGCGGAATTTGTTTGTGATGACACTGGTCCTTCCAGTCTTTGACTTTGTGTTCAAGGCAGTTTCTTGCACATGAAACTAGGAACAATCCAGGTAGGAGGAGCTGATTAAGCTGTACCTTTGACTGTTCCCTTGCACTGAGCTCTGTGTCATCTGGCTTGACCCTGCATTTCCAGTCCTAGGTTTTGCCACAGCAATGTTGGGCCTGGGGGAGATAGGACTGAGTCAGCTCTGTCCCAGCAAGGTTGTCACCTGTGGTGGTCAGTACAGAGAAGGAAGGAGCAGAAATAAACTGACCTTTCTGCCTTCAGGGAGTGGAGGTGGGGATGTGTAGCCTTTCACACCATTCTAACAGGAGTGCAGGTGCTCCTCAGCAGGTGCCTCCATTGGAAAAATGGTGCAAAACCAACCCTGGACTAGGCCCTGGTTGTTTTTTTCCAGTGACGTGGCTGCTTGTGTCTTGCAGAACGTGGAGATGCTCAGCAGCCTGGACTCTGCCTCTGTTCGGATCATCAAGCCCTTCCCCACGGCACAGTCGGCGAGCCGTCACCAGCCGCTGCAGCCCCTCACGGCCGCGCCTGCCGTGGCCACGGCGCCCAAGCAGGACCACCAGAGGATGGACACCATCCAGGAGGATCCCAGCACCGACTCGCACATTGACGAGGATGCCTTCGAGAAGGACCCTTTCCCAAACAGCAGCTCGGCTGCCAAATCTTTTGAGGACTTGACAGACCATCCTGTCGTTAGGAGTGAGAAAGCTTCATCCTTTAAACTGCAGCGCCAGAACCGGGTGGACAGCAAAGAAACAGAATGCTAGTGTCTTGCTGCCTTCTAAATGTACAGCTTGTGCCTGCAAAATAAGGATCTAAAACCATTTCATTTCTATAAATATAAATATATGTATATATATTTTTGTGAGGGAGTGGGAGAATAAGGAAGTGACCTACTGCAGATGCTGGTCATGTGTATGACCTTCCTTAAATTACATTTATTAGAGCATTATAACTTTTGAAAAGGAAAATCCAAACTAGAACTGGCTTGTTTTTTGAAGCTTTTTGGATTTGTTTTTCTGTTTCCTTGACCTTTAACATTTCCTTCAACCTGTGGTGCAAAACCAAATATCCTGATGGATATTGAATTGTGTATATCAGCCTTTTTTATAATTTAATATTTTATAGTCTGACAGCACTGATAGACAAAATTAAGGGGCTTTTAAAACCAAAATGAAAACACTGCAGTATGTTTCATAGAGAGTAGATAATTTAGCAATTTAAGGTACATGTAAGCAAAAGCTAAGCAAATGCCTTGAGAACAGAAAGAGTAATGAAATAGATAAAAATACACTCTCACAGCATTCAATGAAATGCATAATCAGCGTAAAGAAGCTCAAGATGCACAGCTTCTGAATAAATAAAAGGATCACAGAGGCTGTTAAACCTTACCTGGTGCATGGGAGACGCTCCTCCAGTGTGAAACCCTTTTGCCTCAGTGATGAGGTTGTCTTGTCTTCATGGCTTTTGTTGGGAGCTTCCCTCTCTGCACTAAGAGGTCTGTGTGTCGCAGGTGTCTGGCAGGAGAAAAACAGGGAGAAATTATTTATGCAGATGGTGATATTTTAAAATGCTGTTTACAGCAGTTGTTTTGGTGCAGAAATGTTTCTCCAAATGTTATTTTGAAATAGGCAACACTATTGTTGAAATGTTTGAATTACTGAGCCTCCATTTTCTGTCATCTGAAGCTCCTACTGCATGAATGAGGGGAGAGGGGAAATCACTCCATTGCAGGGGAGGCATTTGTTTAAAAGCAATAGTGAATTTAGTAAAGAAATAAAGAAACCGTTGTTAAAACTTGCAGGGTAAGTCTAAGGAGGAGACTTCATGAATTCAAATTCTCACACAGGTAGCAAAATATGTTAAGTGGATGGTGTCCTCTGTACACCTGGAGCCAGGACTGCCCCATGAGCATTGTTTTAGGAGCTGGACTGACACAGTGGAGTCACAGAGCAACTGTCCTGATAGTACAGCAGCACCTTTGTTGTGTATCCAGTTTCTCCCTATTCATAAAACTGACAGAACATGACCAAGGGCAGAACCATTTCACTGTTACAAACCTGGACTCAGCCACAGGGGAGCTAAGGCTGTGGTGTGCCTGTGTTTTTAAACGTGAGGGAAAAGAACCAAACAAGTGCTCAAAGGTTGTCTGAGTGCCTCTTCTCCTTCCCACCCTAAGGATACTTGTTACACTAATACTTGAACGTGTGCCTTATGGTATTCCTATCTGACTAGCTATTTTGTTTTATATACTGGTTTTGAACTTTGTTTGGGGTTTTGTTTTTTGTTTGTTTTTTTTTTTGATTCAGTGCAAAGTACATATGTGAGGAGTTAATTTAATTCCCAACAAAATAAAAGCTTTTTATATTAAAAAAGAAGAAAATCAGTTAAGAGCTGTTTCTGTGCAGTCCTTTTGGAAAAGATCTCTTCTTCAGTTGTCACTCTGAGTTAAAAGTCTGGCATGCAGTCGGGCATTTCTGACTGCTCCTTTCTGGAACTCAGCTGCTGTGGAGGCCAGACCCAGAGCATCTGTGGTGCAGACCTGCATCCCAAGGGCTGCTCTGCTTCCTGCTGGGGATGGAGTGGATTGTCATCAGTTCAGGTGGTGAAATTAATGCCTGAAGTATGGGGGTGTGCTCAAATGCCTTTTCAGGTAGCAAATCTGCAAGTACATGTTCTCAGTGTGAAGGTCATTAAGTCCCAGGTGAAAACCAGGCAGTGACAGGTGCCTGGAAGCAGGAAAATACAGGGTTGGAGCAGGCCTTGGAAATCACTGAATGCATGTATTCCAGAAACTAAAAGAGTACTTGCATGCTTTCTTTGTAATATCTAAGGCAGGAAAAGCCACAGCTTCCCCCAGGGAGCCCCTTTTGCTGTTCAGGCTTTACTGTAAGCATCTATTACAGAAAGGACAGTCACTTTAATACTCATAAATATTTATAAATCAAACTAGCTTCTGGTCTGGCTCCAGACACTTCATGAATAACCACTTATGCTCCAGTTTATAGCACTCTTACATAGTAGGTGACAGGTTTTGGCCAACTTGACTTAATTATTTAATGAAGCAAAGGTAACCTCATGGTGCCAACAGTGCAGGACATCATGAGATTCTCTCATCAGTCTGTGTCTTAACCAGTGTGTAACACAGCTGTTCCATGCCAATGTACCTGTTAATAAAGCCCTGAATTATGGAGGGGTTGTATTTGCAGTGATACACTATTTGATTTTTATGTATTTTTGCTGCTATGTGGCTTGCTACCCAAATATGGCCCAAACAGTTGGGTTTTTTTCCATACTTACTGAATTTCATCTAAGTTTCAGGCAATGGGTTTTTTTTTCATTTTGTAAAGGTAGTTTTGTAGTTTGTGTTCTCTTGGTCAAAAACTATGCATAGTCTGCAGTACTCATTTGTTACATCAGTTGTTAAATTGGTGATAAATCCCAAAGCTCACCTGAACAGTCTCCTTAACTCGATGGCAAATGACACATGGTGCAGCTTTGTCAGCAGAGATGCAGACCCTTTCAAGTAATTTCTTCAAGCTCCTACATCACCCATTTTATACTATCCAAAAACATACACTGCTTTGAAATCTGTTCCTATATGCTAGAGCTGGGTGTAAAGAAGCTGCTGCCAAAGTAATTCGACTTTAAAACCACTGCTCTGAATGACACTGTATCACTACCAAAGCCTCGCTAAAGTTCAGAGAACTGCTTTTCCTGCTGTCTTACATCCAAATAAATTAATCTGGAGACATTAATGGCTCTTGACAAACTCCATGCTACTGCCCCTTACCAGTGAATGGTACTAATCAAAGTGCAGTCCCCAAAGCTCAGGCCAAGAAATGCTCAGAGCAGCCTGTCCCTTGGCCACGGAGCAGCTGAGACAATTATTTTCCTCTGAGTCTTCCAAGAGAAGAGCTGCTCATCCCTGGCACCAGCAGCATGAAGAACCACCCCAGGACACACCCCAAGTGGTCTCATCTTTATTCTCGCACAGACTAAGAGAAGGTGACACAGAAGACACCCCGTTCCCTGAGGACACAATGTTTGCAGGACACTGCTGGGTAACAGGCTGGCCATGCCCGGCGTGGCTGCCTCGGCTCCTCCCTGCAGGGGCTCTCACAGCAGGCTGGCCTCGGGGTTCGTGTGGTCCACGTCACGCCAGTAAGGAAGCAGTGAAGGAAGAGCAGACAGCTTGTTTTCCAGGTGTGACCAAAGCTGAGCTGCCAGAAAGCTGTTGCCTTTTTCTGATAAATGAAGACCATCAGACAAATAGGAAGAGAAATCCTACAGAGGAGGTTAAAACCATGTATTAGTGTATTTGCTAGCTGCAAAGAGAAGGTCTTGAGTAAGTCTTCAAAGCCAGCTGGTATATATATACTGGTTTTGTTTTTCACCATTTGTGCTAAAATATCATGAGAATGTTCTGATGGTTGAAGTCACTCCTATTCATCAGGAAAAGATCATGGGATTAAGTGATGCAATCAAAATACTGCATCTACTGCACTACTGAACAGTCAAGTGCACCAGGGAGTGCGGGGGAGAGAAAAGCTTCAGTGTCCAAGCTGGAATTACCTGCTCACGGGAGAAGTTTGCAATGTCTCCCATGGATGAGTTTGGGTCTTTGGTCAGACATCAGCACGGTTCCTGCACAGCCCGATCTGACTTTGAACTCAGCCCAACACTGCACAGTGGGCTGGGCAAGAAACCTCCTGAGGCCCCTTCCAACCTCAACTATTCCATGATTCAAGTCCAAGGAAAAGGTTATTTACACTTAATGCTCAGAGGATATTTGGTAACCAATGTATAATAGCCAAGCTGTATTAAGATCTTGTTGCCCACTATGACGCATTCTGGATTACTCTTTTCCTTCCCCAAAGTGTAACTGGGATATATTTTGTAGCATTTCAGTGCTAATGCAGCACCACTGGTTCCTCTACACTAAATTCATGACAGTGCAGAGTATTTTCTCATTACATCGTACCTGATTCTTCTGCATCAGTGTCCAGAGGTCGAGCACATCCGTCCCGCAGTCCCTGGCGACCTGGACACAGGCCTGGGCATATTCCCCGGTGGTGGCATTGCAGCGATTGAGTTTGTCACCTGCCACCCACCAGAAACAAAGGAAACATTGAGCGACCACGACCGATAGTTTGATTTCAGCCTTCTCTGGAAGTTTGTTAAACCATCAGACATAACCAATTACAAACGAAATCCAAAGCACTGCAATGTAAGTGGCCTGAAGCAAAGCTTGTGTGGTCTCTTCACCTTTTGTTTTTGAGTCATTCAAAAATGTCTCATGTTAAGGAACGTGCAGCATTAAGGTGAGAGGCAACAGCAACAAGCACACAGCATAACTGCTGGTCACAGCTTTCACCTTCTGGCAAGCTTCAGAGGAAATCAGTGCAGAGATTTAAAATTCTTCAGACACCTGCTACTAGCAGGTAGAAGAGAGTTAAGTAAATGCAAAGCTATTTAAAACTCTGCCTTCTGCTTTTTGGCCGACTTCCCACATGTGGCAGCTCCTTGCAGTAGCCCCCTTGCTGCAACATGCTGGTGAGAGCAGGACATGTTGAGGTCCAAAGCTTCACCAGCACTCACAGCTGCTGCATCTGTGCACTCAGTGACACCGGGAGCGGGACCTTCAGTACGTGTCAGTGTCAGCTGCTCTAAGCCAACAGTTCTGCATGGACCACAGGGAGGCTTTGGGGGAGGAAATCACCAAGTTATGTTTGGGAGTTCTTTAATGAGACGTAAAAAATGCAAGTCATCAACTCCTACTGTACTCCTTCCTTGCCTCTGATGATTTCTACTTCTTCACACTGATGCCTCTTTCCTCCCATCATTTCTTTTGATGGTAAAAATATCCCCAGCAGCCTCACTGATCCTTTGTTTCCTAACTCTGGCTTCCCTCTGCTTTCTTCCTGCCTCACCTCTCCCACAGACTGAGTGGCCCTTCACCCCCTGCAGCCTCCACCACACAGAGCTCCCTTTGCTGCCAAATTCCCCATATTGCCCACAACCTCACCTTCCACGTGAGGTCCTGCAGTCCCATCTCTCTCCCTCTCTAGGACTTCTAACAGAGCTGATAATTTTTCCCTTTTCTTTCATCATTACAATTATTTCTCAACAGTTTCATCTTCTCTTCCATTCTGCAAGCACACAAACACACACCTGCTCTCAATGTGCAGCTCTGCAGGAGCATGTGCTGGGTCTACAAGCAAAGAGCAGCAGCCAAAGAAAGATCAGGGCATACAGGGATCTCCTGAGGGACCAAGGAGGCAACCCAGTGGTGTATCCTGACCTGCACTACCCATCCAGCTTGGAAATGAGGACTGTCAAGTGGGGAGCAATGAGTTAGGGGACACCCAGAGACACCAGATACATCCACGTGTGTGGGACTGACCTGAAGGAGCTGCTTCTTGTACTGGTGAGGTTAATGTCTACCACCTACAAAAATCCACGGTTAAGGAGAGACCCATGGTGACTGGATGAACATTTCACACATTTTTAGGAAAGGCAAGAAAAAGTATATGGGAAATTAACTGTTAATCACTTAGCCTCGTCCCAGTGCTGAGAAAGATACTGCGGTTACCCCCTCTTGGAATTCATTTCCATGCACATGAAGGACAAGAAGGAATGATCAACACAAATTTAGCAAAGCCAAACCAACCCACCTGCCTTCTGCAATAAAATGATGGCTTCACAGCTGACAAAAAGCAACCCTGACCCCCCATAAACAGGGCAGCTTTTAGAAGAAAATGGATTCACACTTTACAAATGCTCCTTGATAGCTGGGAGCCAGGAGAAGCAGCACTTGAAGTGTGCTCACATGACATCACATCAAAGCCTCCTAATGCAAAGTCATACAATAATATTGTCTAATTTAATGCAGTTTAAACATGAGGTCATCTTCAAAGTGTTGCTTCTCTGATTGAAAGCACAAGTCAGGACATGCAACACCACCCAAATTAGTGAAAACCCTGCCACTAAGGTGCCAGCTCTGTATTTGCCTGACCTGACTCAACAGTCTGTTATAAATGTACAAGAACTGGACAAGCTGCCCCAACAGAAAAGACAACACTCAGGAGCTATAAACTGTCACTGCTGGAGCCAGTGGGATTATTATTATTTCCACCAGCTCAGTAAGACAAAGTAAGCAGTGCTGTTATGTCTCTAATTTTACAGTTAGCCTGAACAACATAATGGGAAATGATTTAACTGCCTTTTTCTTTTTTTTCAGGTACTTTTATTAGCACCCTTAGAATTCTCTGGTTTGTTTTGTTAGTTTTTTTTTTTTAAATTTTAAGTAAACCTGGCTGGGATATTACTGCTTATCCAAACAGATGTGAAATCTGCTGTGACTGGTACAAGATTTTCTAAGGCACAAAATGCCAAAATATCTGCCATTATTTATATTATTTTGAAAGCTGCTGGGACACAATGTAATCCGCCTAGGACATCTTGTCAAAGCCCATGTTCTTAGAGGACAGCCACTTCTGTCAGTTCTATGCATGAACCAATCAATCAACACTTTGGAAAGGATGTTAGTAATTAGTTACTCCATGAGCTTATCCAAAAGTTGTTTAGCAAAACAGCTAGCAGTCCTTTTCCATCATCTCCGAGAGCACGGCTGCAGTCTGGCACAAGCATGAAGGTAAATCATCTGTCAGCCTGGGATCAGTAACACACACTCTGCTGGTAAAATGCAGAGATTCTGCCCATCCACACCCTTCTCTTACCTTTGGCAAGACAGGCCTTTTCCCAAGCCGACTCCTGAAGAGGCGGTGGTGTTATCAAAATGATCCTGTCTTCAGTAATGTTGACTGACTTCAGATACTGTATCATGCTCCTCAGGTTCGAGGCATATTCCTCCAAAGGAACATGTTGCTTAGGGTTCAGATCTGTGAGGGTGAAGCACATGCATTAGTGCTGCTGAGCCGCTTACAGGTCTATTTGTTACGTGTAACAGGTTTGGTACACAACATAATGGGATTTTTGCACAGTGTATGACAGTGGACACTCATTCCCACTCTGCAGTTCACCTCAACCATGGATTCAGGAGGTGTGGTAGGAAAATGCTGTTCCTCAAAATCCAAAGCAGACAAATCAAAAGTACAAAAGTTTAAACGCTGCACTTCCAACACAAATAAGGCAAAGGTGGAAAAAAACCACTTTTCTTTTAAGATGGTTTTTCTTACAGCTCCATAACTTAGTATTAGATCATATAACCACCTCAAAACTCACCTGAACCAAGACCTAAGACTCTTAACTCTCTGGGATACAGAGAAAATTTTGGAAAGGCCCATGGACATGAAGTGAGTCCTTTGTGCACTGATGTTATCATTTTGATTAGACGAGCTCTGTGTGCTGCTATGCTTATGTCCAAGAGATGTAAGAGAAATTTTGTTTTCATTTATTTCATTTATCAGCAAAAGAGAATCCAAATGCTACTTTCCCTCATTGCCTCAGCACATCTGCCAAGAACTCATCAGACTCCTTTTAAAGACAGAAAAAACAGCTAGATGTCCAACTTTTAGGTGATTATTACACAATTAATTTACTTTTTTACTATTAAAACTTGGTGAGAGGAAGGGAAATGGAAGGTACTGCATGGCTAAAATACAGAAGAGAAAAAAAAAGACTGTATAAATGAGAGAGAGAAATCAGTTCCTAGAAAAGTGTACAGAAAAGCCTGTGAAATGTTCTACCTTTTCTGCTAAACTGTAAAACCATCTTTAGAGATCAGGTCACAGAAAAAAAGAGGACAAAAAGAAAGCTACCCTACCTTTCAAAGCACTGTCATTAGCTCCAAAGAAAATAGTAATGGCAACAATATTCTCAGCACTAGTACTTTCAGTGATCAGTCTTGGAAGAATCAATTTAGCCCATCTGGTGTTGTAACCTGAGATCCCACGGTTCACAACATCACATTTTCTGAAACAGAGACACACATCAAAAACAACATCTCACTTCTGTCCACCAGAACAAAGCTCGGGAAGTTTTGAACCATTCTTCCACGGTATCTGCCTCCCCCCCCGTCGGAAAAAAAGGGGACGTCGCAGTTTTCAGTGGGACCATGCTTTGAAAGTGCAGGCACAGGCTGCACTCATGGTATTGACCTGTCACTCTATGGAACCACAACAATGTCGATAACCACTACGGCGTTTTTCCTTTCCACTTAAGCTTTGAGTAGAAACACCCAATGATTATTTTCACCAGCACCGGGCATGCCACCGCCAAAGCAGCTCCACTTCGGTGAGTAAATAAATGTTAGCAGATAAACACACGTTAAACATTAGCTCGCGTTAAAAGCTGCACGCTGGGAATCACCCTTTGCCACCGGAGCTCTCACCTGACCAGCCTGTCAGCGAGGTGTGCCCCCCAGCCGCGCTCCTGGAAGGAGTGCTGGAACAAGA
>VWZF01001188.1:208772-227783 GCA_013396755.1 Sclerurus mexicanus
AGCCCCCCCGCGCGCCCCCCCAGCCGCAGCTCCGGCTCGGACTCCCCGGGGCTGCGGCCTTTGGGCCGCGACACCTCTCCGCCTTATTTCTGGGGCCCCCAGCCGCGCTGCCGGTCAGGAGGGCACCCCGCAGAACTCCGCTTCGCGGTGCGGCCCGACACCGAACTCTTCAGCAGCGGAACATCCGTCCGTCCGTCCGTCCATCCGTCCGTCCATCCATCCCTCCATCCACCAAACCCCGCAGGCCCGGCCCCAAACCCGGCCCGTCCCGCAGGCCCGTCCCCAAACCCGGCNTGCCCGGCTGGGGGAGCCGCGGGTCGGGCTGCGGGTGCCCGCAGTTGCTGCCCCTTCCCCGCGGTGAGGGGCCCCTGCTGGGGGTGCGCCGAGGCCCAGGGGGGCTGAAAGCACGGCCAGAACACGCGCAATTGGAAGATTCTCTCTCGTCTGCTCCAAAGAGACACCGCCTTCCCAAGAAAGTGCAAGTACCTCATTTAAAAAAGCTCGCAGCCTTAGTTACCTCACGACTCAGCTGGGGAGAACGGGAAAGCTGCTGCTAATTCTAACACACTAATTCTGCTGAGTCTAAAACTGCCGTGAAGATCATCAGGTGCCGTTTTAATCAGCTGAGAAAAAGAGGGAAAAAAGCGGTGTGTACAAGAGGAAGGGAAGAGTTCTTCGGTGGAAAACTCCACTTCTGTGTCCATTTTCCAGCACGACGTACTGTCTGGGAAGAGCTGCATCCGGAGCTCCGCTGGGCATCCTGCGGCTCCTGGTACCCGCACACCGCTCCCAGGAGCTAACTCAGCAGCTTCATATTCACAGAGCTGATACGTTTCGCTTACTAAAGACAAAAATTTTATTTACTCTTAAAAAACAGTCCAAATAAATTGAACGCCTGAAAGATTTTTTTTTTAGGCATCCTAGGTATCTGGAGAGGTCAGCATACTGGGCTGAGGGCATCATAAAGCCTCTGTGCAGCCAGTTCCACCATTTCACGAAGGGATTCGTCATCTTCACTGCCTGGCTCACAGTCGACTGTCTGGGAACAAAAACAGAAGCGTGTCAGAGCAGCTGCCACTTCAGGCTCTTCTGCAGCACGTGAAGAATGCTCACAAGGGGAAGGAAAAAGCAGTCAGGAAAATTACCAAAAGTGGCACTGTATGTTTCTCAACAGTCTGCCAGCACGTGGAGGGCTGCAGAGAAGGCTTAGGCAAGTTCTGCTGAGGAACAAAAACCTTAATCTCAAGTCTTATGCCTGATTCATAACTTGTTTCAAAACCACTATGTAAAATGCATTAAGTTCTGTAGATTACATTTAATTCAGAATTAAATAAAATCACAAAAGATTCAGTCCTTGGAGATTTCATTTTATCTGTGAATTCACTCACACTGCATTTAGTAGTGCAAAACACACACATTCATTGCAGAGGTACAGGCACCTGTACTCAGGAGCCACCACACTGATGTTCCCACACCCACGATGACATTTACAGCAAAATAAAACTCCCAAGAGATTAATTTATTACTAAAACAAATCTTCCTAGAGGAAGATGTTCACCCCGAACGCAGAAGTTGATCAACATTCAACCCTGACTGCTCTAGCTCAAAAACACAGGGCAGCATTTGCATAATACTATTCTTGGTTCTATGGCCTTTCTAGACTCTAAGACTGTAGCTTTCAATTTAGCTGCAAAAGGATCAAGATGAGAAAAAAAATTAACAGGCCTCCTACTCTGATTGTTCAATTATTCAGATCAGAGCCTATGCTTTAAAAGCATTTTTTAAAAAAAATTGTGTGTTAACTCAGTTTCTCCTCTACAATCTTTATTCATTTATTCATACAATTAGAGAGCTGCTGAAAAATCCTGGCATTTCTTCCAAATTTACTGCATTTGTTGCATAAACATTGCTAGTGTTTTTTAATTAAGAACACTCTCTTTTGATACCAAACACAAAGACACTTCTTTAGCAAGTGGGTACATGATATTCTGGGCAGTGCTGTGTGCTAGACAGGAGACTCATCTCTGCCAAACACAGTGCACACAAAAGCAAGTGCTTTGCTCTACATACCCGAGTCTCCAGGGAGATGTTTGCTGTCTTTCCATCAACTGTGATGCACAGGACAGAGCCATCTTTGGAACTCACACAGTCCTCTCCAAACATATCCCTAAAGCAAAGATCCATGAGTGTGAGACACGTACGAAAAACAGCAAACTTTGGTTTTTCCATTAACCCTGGGGCTCCAAAGGCACTTTAGTCAGTTGAGCACTTCCTTTCAGCAACTATTATTTAATGCTCAGATGTAATTAACAAATACCAATCTAAATCATGACAGTCATATAACAGTAAGTATTTTACCCGAATAATCTTATTGCAAATAGGGGAAGGATTTCTTTGATTTCAAAAGAGGCAAGATTTCTACATAAAGAACAGAATACACAAAAGAGTAAGTCTGGAAAGAGAGGTGATTCCAAGTTATTTTTCATAATCATTCATAGCATAATTTTGGGAGACAACTTAAAAATCTGCTTCTGGAAGAAGTAACTGGGCCCTGCATTCAAAACTTCAATGGCGCTGAGAAGCTTTTACTGTACCTCTTTTTTCACTTAATTCCTGGCCTTCACAGAAATTAAACTGAAGTAAATTTACATAAAATATTTTAAAATAACTGTCTTTAAACTCTATTATACTAAAATTTTTTTATTCACATGATTAACAGTGATATTTTTCCTTGAGAAAAGTATATACCAACTTACTGAAGCATGATCTCCATTCTCTTCCTATACACATCCATATCTATTTTTTTGGAGATTTTGTTCACCGCAGCTGAAAAGAAAAAATAATTTTACTTTCATAGACATTTGCTGGGAGGGAAAAATGGCTAATTGATGCATCCTAGTTCCTAATTGTCTTTCATGAAAAACAACCCAAGGGCTGTGTAAAATATGTATGCTTAAACATTTTATAAAGAAAACATATTAAAAAAAGATGACTCAAAGAAACTTAAAATAGAAAACTTTACAAGTCACATTGTCACTTTTTAATTCTGACACTCATTACTTCTCACACTTCCTTTATTTTAAAGAGATAATAATCTACTTTCATAATTTGTTTGTAAACCCTCCATTTTCTGTTATTACAGGAAAACCCCACATCATGGAGGTGAGGAGCACGCAGTGAATACATAAAATAAAACTTGACGGTGAATCCGAGCCGTCATAATAACCACAGATATTCCTGGAAGATGTTTCAGCATAGAGAGGTTGAAATAAAAATTAAGAGGTAGTTTAAAACAAGTAATTTGCCTTTGAACATAATTATTTAAGTATTTGATTGTTAGAGGAGCCAGAAGTCTGTAGGAAGAGCTCATTGTGAAAATTACTACCTTTTCCACTGCTGGATACAAAAAACTCTAGCTTTAAGTTCTTCTGAAAAACTAGTTTTCAGTACTTCTAAATCAACAGTGAACTGAAGACATTCAGAGAACTGAACACAGTGGTAGTCAGAATTTCTTAGAAATTCTTTGAAGAGCTTTATAATTGCAAGAGACCAAGCACGTATATCTTAAAAATGTACCATTCCTTAGACAAGATGCAGTAACTGAATGTCCTAAGCAAGATACAACTTTATACTGGAAATGAGGAAAAAGCAGGCACGTGGTCAGCTGAGCAACAATAACTTGGGATATTTTGATTCCATCTCTTGTGATCCTGTGAACGTACTCTAAGATACACAAGCGCAAGAACCCTTTGGAATGTTTCTACCCCAAATACGGACAAAAAAAATCCTGCAAGCAGTCAGACCTGAGATTAGCTGACAAAATCAGCACCATGACACAACATGAGAAATAATGCTATAAGGCACATAAAATACAAAGAAGAATTAATTGTAGGGTGGAAAATCTAGATACTGTCACTACCAGATCATACAGAGGAAGTGTGGACTACCAAAAATCAGGCTAAGTCAGATATTACAATAAGAAATTAAAAAAATTAGCTAAATAGCCAAAGGGTTTTTTCCAGCTATATAAAGTTAAGGAGAAAAAAAAAAACAAAAAGAGGAAGTCGAAGTATCATCCAAAAATAAAATGTCTATTTTTGGTTAGTTTCATAGGGCAGAAAATGAGGACATGGCTAGAAAGGCTTATATATATTGAAAATTATTACAACCAAGATCAGAAAATTACACTCTGAATTTGCTTACAACAAGGTGACTGGAGAACCTTTATCCCCAAACAAAGTAAGAACTGCAACAGGAAGTTACAGACTTGGGAGAAAAGATTTTTAACAAATTTTTTGAGTCAGATATGGGATTAAAACACCTGAGGAACTCTGGCTGCTATTATACAAAATCATTACAATATATACTAAAAAGCCAAGAGGAGCAACCCCGTGAAAAAAACCACAACTGTTTGCCCACACAGAATCATTGAATGGGTTTGGGTTGGAAGGGACCTTGAAGATCATCTTGTTCCAATGCCCTGCCATGGGCACGGACACCTTTCACTGGACCAGGTTGCTCAAAGCCCCATCCAACCTGGCCTTGAACACTTCCAGGGATGGGGCATCCACAACTTCTCTTAGCACAGTGACATATCTGTTTAAAAGCAGCAACAGTGGAACAAAAATTACAAACTCCTCACTAGTAATTCCAACAAAATTATTGGGATTCTTGAACAGCAATGTCAACCCCCCTCTCTGATGATGCTGTCGCTACCCGATAATAGTCTTGGGCTGTGTAAGTGTAGTTGTAAAATTAGTCTTACTTTTTTCAGCATTGTCTACCTAACTCTGATGTAAAGTAGTCACAGGAATATCACTCAGGGATGGCAATCAAAATTTACAAACAAGAAATGGAAATACTTAAATGAAATATCATAGATTACTTATACACTAAAATAGTGATTAATTTATTTTAAGTAAGGTCATGTTTTCCAGTCAGCTACCAGCTGCTATGTGAGAGGAACTTTCAACAAATAAACATGTCACAAATAATGAAGACCAAGTTGTAATTCTGTTTTTAAGCAGCAAACCTTACTCCCTAGTAAGTTTCATAAGGAGATAAGTACAATAAAGGGATTGCAGTCTATTGCAAGGCATTATATCCCTCTAAGCTTGATGTAAAAAAAAAGTAAGAAGAAATGCCTTAGTTAAATAGGCATACACTAAACTTACTACCTTTCTGTATTTTGGGATTTGACTGAACTTCCAGTATCACTGTTGTCACGGTGTCTGCATACATATCATTAGCAGGATTTGCCACCCACTGGAAGAGAAAAAAAACAAAGTCATAATTAGGATTGAATGAATAGTGGAGCATTAAGACAACGTAATATTCTTTGCATTCTCCTATTTGCTTTTCTCTGAATTCCAGCTTCAAATGACTATCATACATTTTACAACAAATTATTAATTACTTTTAACTGGGTATATTCCAATAACTTCCCATGAAAAATTCAAACTGTTGAATGTTTCTGAGCACATTTACAAAATAATTACTAATTATCACAACTATCTGGGGGAGGAAGGAACACCATTTGACATTATTCCAATTACTACTTGTCAAATGAAAAAAAGGCCACCGACTCTGCCATTATAATCATGAGTTGTGGCAAAAAAAGAAACTGGCAGTGGCTAAATCAGAGAACACACACCCACACAGGACCACAGCTCAAGGGGAACTTTGTCCTAGTTGTCAGTCTACTTGTCATCCAACAGAAAACTACTTAAAACATTTGATTCTGCATGGCATCTACATGGTGTTATTTTGCAGAAAATGGAGAACAAAATACTTCTTTCTCCTTCACCAATGCCCACCTCAAGGACTACCATGCCTGGCTCCTGGATCACAGTAATACTTTTGAAAACCTTCAGGGCTGGTTTTTGTTGGATTTCTATTTCTTCTACATCACCTAAGAAGTGACAACAAATGGTTAACAATAATCAAACTGTAGTGAAAGCAAAACTAACATTAAATAGGTCATTTTAAGAATAAGAGGGAATGTCTGTTATTATCACAACTGCTCAGAGCAGCTCACAAAATGAAAGCACATACTCTCTTCCCTTACCTGACAATATTATTTACTTTTTTTGTTCTGGATTGTTTGGGGGTTTTGACTAGGTAACACTGGCCATTTTACTCGTTTTGAATTCTCTTATTTGACTAGCCTCATACACTGATGTCAGTACACCAATGAAAAAGAAAACAAATGGGAAATTTACTGCTCCACTTGCAGAATTAATCAGCTCCTCTTACCCTCTTAAAGGACAACCCGTTGCTCACACGATCACAGAGCTTAAAACAAAAGCATTTTTGTGTCAGGTAGCACTTGAGTTGTGAGACATGAACATTAACTGAATACGAGTTTTCACTAGTGACATGAACTAGATTCTGACGCTAGAGAAAAAAAGAAGTAGAATTCTGAGCTTTAAATCTGGGAAGGGAACCTGCAAAGTGTGTGTGCCTTCAATGGCCTAGGACAGGAGCTGCCCTAACCTTGAAGAAAGCTAGACAGGGGCGTGAGGGATCATCCTAGTGGCAGGTTTAAATGGCTGCTCGCTCAGAAAAAGGCAGTGAGGTTAAATTCTTTCTTCTTGGGGAGGCACAGAAGATGCTGTCTGTCCCAAAGGAGGACAGAGCTTTTGTTTTTATTAATTGGATGGCATGATCCATTCTATTTGGGGCTAGAGATAAAAGATCAATTAATAAAGTTTCCATCAGAGTGGGCCCAGCACTCACTTTGGGGGCTGACAGGAGACATAAACA
This sequence comes from Sclerurus mexicanus, assembly GCA_013396755.1. Classification (NCBI taxonomy): domain Eukaryota; kingdom Metazoa; phylum Chordata; class Aves; order Passeriformes; family Furnariidae; genus Sclerurus; species Sclerurus mexicanus. Next base: position 215,538 of record VWZF01001188.1, read on the forward strand.
AGCCTGTGCTCTGTATTGCTACGTGCTCCTCATTTTGCACTATGAATACAGTAAAATCCCCCAAAAAGTGGGCAAAGTTCCCCTCACGAACTGGATCTGGCAGAAGCTGCCTGATCTAATGAAAGCTGCAAAATATGAAACAGGCAACGAAATTCCTGCTCAGAAGACCTCTGAAGACTGGAAGTTGTTTTAAAAGTTACCCTCTATAAATCATGATCACGTCCCCCCAAATACGCACCGGTAAGTTTTTGTAGCTGGTAACAGAGCAGATTAAAAGGGCCTGTGTATGGAATGGCTTGTGTCTGTGTTACAGTGCTCATGGCCAAGTCTGTATAATCTGAAAGAAATTTAAAAGGTACGTATTAAAAATTATCCTTTTGAATTTACTTCCTAAAAAGAAAATAAGTTGGCACTATAGACAACTAATGTCATTGATATATTTAAGACAAAAGGGTCGAAAAGGACAATTCGTAAAGAGGAAGGTGGAGCATCTACTGTACGACAAATAATATATTTGTGGTTAGAAACCCAGCAAGAGCTTGTTATATTATCCCACCCGTTAGAGACAAGCAACGACTAGGACAGTAGAACTGCTTCTCCCCAAGCTCTTCTGACCTTACATTTAATTCTTCTTCTATTCTGAGAATAGATCAATTTCTTGAGTAATAAACAGCACAGAAGGACTACACATACATTTTCACTGTTATGTAGCTTTCTACACTAAAAAAAATGACATTTTAGAAACTGGCAGGACTATTGATTGAGGTGCTGTTTGGTTCTCACTGGCACATTCTATGCACACTCTTGCAGAGGACGAAGTTTTAAGTAACCAGAAGGGAAATGGAATTTTGCTTCTCTTCTATTACAGAAAGAAGAGATTTTAAACTTCAGCGAACAATGAGTTGGATGCCTTTCCACTCACTCCAAAAGTTCAGAACTTTAGGCAAAACTAAAACCAAAATGTTCACTAATTATTTCTCAAATACAACATTACAGAAAAACAATACCCAGAATTTTAAGTGTTTTAACGACAAGAGAAGGACACAGAAAGTTCCAGTTATTTACTGATCACATCACTATCTTTACTCACTGGAGAGATCACATGGAGAAAGGATGTGATAGTTAAAATTTCTTTTAACTAGGATTCCAGAAATTCTCTGTCCTTGCTCTGGTTTCTTATCTGCTAAAGATCCCATTACCTGTAAAGAAAAAACACATACAATGCAACAAGGGACTCTGAAGTATTCACACCTTATAGGTAACTATGGACATGAAATCGGAAAACATATATAATTTGAAGTCAATTAAAAACAGGCTTGGAAAAAAATGTGTAGTTTTGATCCCAGAAGAAAATACTGTTGTACAGATAAGAAAACACTGATTTCATACCTTGGCAAGTTTTTCTCCTCTGAAGTTTAGTGTCACAGCTTCAGTATTCCTAGGATTGTGAACTTCTATATGAACTTCATCATTATCCTCATATTCCCGTATCAATGCTGCTTTCAGTCTGGCCATTTCATTCTGCTCACCATGAACTAAAATCTATCGAAAAGACAGTTCTCCTTTTAGCGGAAGTTATTTGTCCAACCAGACATGTTTACTAAATAAATTATCCAATAAAACTGCCAAATTCTGTCTCATCTTTATAAAACTGCAACTTCATGAGGTCCCAGTGTATGAAACATTAGCTCAATTATAGTTCTCTGTGTGTGTCTGAATTCTCTGCGTTATTCAAAGGCTGAGATTTCACAACTTTGAGTATTAGTTGAAAAATACAGGCAAACAAGCAGAGTGCATTACACAGATCCCATTTAAGTTTTCATACACTAACACACTGTTATATTATCTAAGGGAAGCATTAAGTTCAACAATAAAAGTTAGTTAGCTTTACATTTTTGTGTCTGCATGTAAATAAACATGGCATTTAGAGAAGATGCTTCATAGTTCACAAGTCACAATTTGCTTTGCCCAGTTAAATCCTCTTTTCTTCTGTTACGATTTGTTTTCTTTCTTATCTGTGCTTGCACAATGTTTCTCCTCCAGTTTCAGATCCTAGTCCCCATTTTCACATTCTGGTCCTTCACACCTCCCTGCTTTCCAGGATTTGCTCATGCTCTTCCCTGCAAGTGCTGTGTAGTCTTGCTTTCTGCTACGTACCTTCAATCAGTATTTTCTTATTTATTTTGGGGCAAATTCCAGTGACATTCCAATACCAGCGTTCCTAATGTAACATTGTCCTATACTGTAACTCACTTGCATAAAACACTACTGAAACAGATTATGGACCACAGCACTGTCTGGAAAGTCATCCCCAGGTATCCCACAAGCAGACACTCGAGAGCAAGTTCATTTTTACTTTGCTAAGGTAACATGAGGGAAAATGGTTAAAATCTGCATCTTTTATTATCCAAAGCACAGGGATGCTGACTACTGCTAGACACCAGTCTCTGCCTTGATTCAAGGCTGTGAGTTGGTTTGATGAATCCCACTCTGGAGAAATGGGCAGCATGTATACTAACCACATGTGGAGGTTTCAGGGCCCGGATAAATTCACTGGTTTGTTGATAATCTGTGTGAGCAGAGAAGGAAATGTAATCCACAGACATCTTCAGTGGGAGTTTTTGCCCTGACATAGTTGTGATCTCTTCAGGTTCAGACATGATGTGCTAGGAAAAAAAAGCACTTTAAATAAAGAAAAAATGAAAGCCTCCTATAGACACCAGATTAACTAATGCTTTACATTTTAAATGAAATAATACTGGCAGCCGTGTTAAGAGTGAAGTGAAAAAAGTCTCTGAAATTTCACAAAACACACACAAGTGAAAAAAGCATGCACAACACACACTACTTCATCTTGTACATTCTCAGCAGATCTGGGACTTCATCCTTCTTCCAAACACATTTCTCTGTAATTTGCATCGAAACGGTAACAGTGTGTGACTTCTGCCTCTAAAGGCAAAACTAGATGTGATTGTCCTTAGCTGCTGGAATTTGAAAGGATTTCATTCTACACAGATGGACAGTGGCACAAGATGCACAAGGCAGTCTGATCTCTGACATGTAAGTAGTGTCAGATTTAATTCTGACTCTTCCAGAATTAGGGCTGCCTTCTCAATTTTAAAAAATTACATGGTGGAGATGTTTAAAGATGGAGGCAAGTTCTTTCTCATGAGAAGATAACTGCTCCTAGAAAAGATTTTTCTGTGTAACATCAGTGGAAATGACCATATGCAATTTTCTGTACTTTTCATTAATATTAGCCAAAAGCAATCAGTTTTGACTATGTAATTACGCATAACTGACAACAATCTTCTCAGTAAATCCAAGACACTTGCTATTGACCAATTCTCTTCAAACATAACACGAAAACTGCCTCATTCAGAAGTTGTGGTGCATTAGCAACTCACCTTAGCAAGCGTTCCTTCAACGCAGTACCCTGCAATAATGACTCCATTTCTCTTATCTGTGCACCAGCTCTCAAACAACTCTCTGGACAGGCCACTCTGCATCATACCTGGGGAAGCCATCACAACACTTGGGCCAATATCATCGAAGTGATCCATACTCTGAATGGACACAGAGCCAGAACATCAGTTACCACAACTCAGATGAAGGACAGCCCAGCTGCACCCTTGAACAACGTACAAAAATGGCCCTGTGCCTGACAGGTTATACCCCATCCTCATAAAAAATGTCTTTTGCAAGAAAGCTCCTCTTGCCAGTGCCCACCAGGAGTAAACTGCAAGGACAGGGATCTACAGAGGAAGAAATGCTGGAGCATAAGCTCCCCCCTACCAGCCCTCTAAACCCTGGGATAGCAGGTAACTCAGATATCAAGCTGTACCTAATCAATCCATTAGCATATTAAACATGCAAACTATTCAGTAAATATGAACTCTTCTGTCACTCTTCTTCTTTTGTAAGATTACCTTATCTCAAACTTACCTTCAGATTACTAATATGCTTGAAAACAAAGGGATTGTTGATGTTAATCTGCTTGCGGATTTTGTCATTCATGGCGTTGACGTACGTCTGATAAACGGCCATACACTTCTTTGCCAAAGACGAGGCATAGTATATAGGGATATCATGGAGTTCAGGGTGATTCTGCCAGTATTCATCTAAAAAATCCAAAAACAATGAAAAAAAAACCCCAAAACCCCCATCCCCCAAACAAAAACCCCATCCAATCCCATCCACAGTATTATCTCCAGAACACACAATCCCATCCACAGTATTATCTCCAAAATCCATGCTTCTCAGAAATTTTAATAGTTCTTGTAACACAGATTTAGCAGGGTTCTTTTTTTTCATTTTTATTACAGAAAATCACAATCACAGACCTTTTTTTTTTTTCACGTGCCCTTTCAAAGAAGAAAAAGCAGCCACCAGCTAAAACTGTATACAACTAGTACAAACAAACACTATGAAGATGAACTTCAGACATTTTTGGCAGGTCAAATTCCAACCAACCACCAACTTCAGCTGAAGGTTATATTTTAGAAGCCTAACTGGAACAAAAACAAGAAAAGAGCCTCCACTAAGCACAACTTACTTTATTATTGATGACAGTAGACATGACCTTTCCTAAGCACAAAGAAGAGATCTGAACGCAGATATACAGACATAATTTACGTGTTTTCCCATTTAGATACATTTCTGCTAGTTTAAAATATATTTATATGGCATAAATGAGGCCAAATATAGAAAAATAGAAAAAATAGAAATACAAAAATAAAAAAACAGAAATACACTCTTCTGGCTCTATTTGTACATTTACAATGATATGGTTTCTACACAACATCTTTGATTTGAATGCAAAGCTTTTCAAAATATGTCAGAGAGGCTCACTGCCATGAACATCTTAATAGGCTCAGGTATAAGGTGGAAACAGCCAGTAAAAGATAACCAATTGCAGGACTTCAGAGTGACATTAAAACACTGCACACATCATCACAATACCATAACACAGTATTTTATTTTTGTCATACACTTATGGAAAGAAGAAAATAAACATAGAAGAAGCCTGCAGGCTCAACTGTGTAGGCATGTGAGGTGCAATTGCATTTTCTAGCTAATTAAGCATCCAATTGCATGTCCAGCTTTACTAGATGCATTTTCAAGCTTATCTTTAGAAATTCATTTTAACATCTGCACACAGTGAAGAGAGGCCAACAAATTACAATGTAATGGCTACACTGAAAATGTAATGGCTGAGACTGAAAATGTTCAGGTTTCATGTTCTCAATAAAATAAAATGAAATAACCCTCAATCAGTGAGAAGTAGTAAATAATCCTACAGCATCAAATACTACCCCATGCCTAGATCCAAATTTCTTGTTAACATTTGAATAGACCAGTAACACATTTTGAAAACAAACTACTTTCTAATATTGAGCTAAACTGAAATCTAAAGTGTGAAAAATTTCAAGTATTTTAGGAAACACTTTAGATTCAACACCCCTAATTTTAAGTATTTGAAGTTTGAGGTAGTTATCTTTTGATCTTGCCAGCATTTGTGTGAGCAAAAAGACTGGTGAAAAAATAACGTGACATAGTACAGATTAAATGTGCTAAAAGGAAGCAAAGAAGCCTGGAAATAATTTATTTAAAAACTGTTTTATCTGAAGTACCTTGTAACAACTATTTATATATTTTATGTGAAGTAGCTTGTTATGTTCATGCATGATTCTTACCCATTTTTGCTCAAAAGCCTAATTTGCTTTCCCATTATCAGTAGGACTTCAGAAGTGCTACAAGTGTCCCTTATGGTCTTCTCAGGTTTCCCTATAAGGACCTTTTCATGTAGGTTTGTGAATTAAAGGGCAAAGAACTATGGAAGAAAATACACTCCTCTTAGGTACAATTTAAATAGAAAAGTTGTTGTGACCGATTACTTTTCAATCTGTAATAATAGTCCCTATTTGCTGAAATCCTGGTTCAGCAAACTTCCAAGTACGTATTACCACACCATCACCCTTTCCTTTCTAGGCCTCCCTCCTACCTCACTAAGCAGAACTGCTGGTTAGTTTACTGGAGTTTTTGCATTTGCAGGAACATACATTATATATTCTCAGGTGATTAACACACTGGAAAAGGGCTGAAGAGCTGCTTAAGACATTATTGTATCTGAAAGACTGCACATGAAAACATTCTCATTTAACTTTATATGCTTTTCATTAAGAGGAGCAGGGATGGCACATACCTAAAATTAAAAGCAGCTCTTGAGCTCGACCCAGGGCAAACACAGGAATCAGTCCTCTGCCTCCTCTGTTCACAATGTCGTGAACAGTGTTACAGAATCTTGCCTCTCGCTCCTCCCTTTTCTCATGAATGTGAGTGCCATAGGTGGACTCCTGCACACAGAAAACCAGAATATTCAAAGTCCTGACACAGAAAGTAATTCTTGACCTTCTCTGAATCCAACAAGAAAATGAAGAAACACATACAGGTTGGGGAGGGGAGGGGAGGGAGACGGGTGAGGTGAAGGGAAAAGTCAAACCCACTCCTAAATTCCCATAACCACCCCCACCAAGGTAAGTAACCAAAACTTCCCCTCTCCCAAACCCCTCCAAGCAATTTAGACAGGCAGATCCTGTTAGCACAAAGAAGTTAGATCTATTAATTTGATGGTTCTTTTAAGAGGTTGCAAATGTAACATACTTGTTTTCCTAGGTGGAAATGCTGCCACTGCTTTGATGGAGGGGTGATCACACTGACATGGCCCACCAGTGTTTAATGTTTAACCACTAGCTTAAAATACAGGAATTACACAAAATACATGATTTTGATGTGACTTAAAATGAAATTATCAGTTACAGAGAGCAGCCAGAAGTGACACAATAAATGAAGGAATTTTAGGTCTTTCTGAAAGATCCCATTGTTTGTTTCCCAGTAAAATTGTTACTTTTGAAGTTTCCCCTGAGCTGCTGATTTTTCAAACACGGATTCAGAATAAAATAATTTCACACAGAAAACAGAAGAAAAGTATAGGGGACACCTCCACTCAGGACAAATTCTTAGCAAAGTAGGTTACTATCTACTAAAGAAATATAGCTGGCTAAACTGGGGTTTGTGCACTGCAAGTCAAAACCTAATAAATCTTGAAAAGGTTTGCCGAGAACCTTAAGGAACTTCACTGAAGAATTAGAAAATGAAAATTAGACTTTTTAATACAGTGAAAAGCAATGTCAGAGTGTTCTGCTTAACACAAATCACATACTACCATTAAATTTTCACTGTATTTATCATTCCATCTTAGTTTTAATTGTCATACCCCTATACATATTTAATTACTAATATAAAGAAATAATTTTGTAGAACTTACAATGATAAGAATATCGGGTTTAATATTGGGAATCTCAGCTGCCATCAGATGTCTGTCTTCCTGCCTTGAGAAATCACCTGTATACAAAAGCTTTTGGAGACAAGGAGAAGCAGGTATGCTGATTACAGGTTCTATCAGGATAGCAGCCTTTAAAAAGCCATAGGAAAATTTTTTTAAACAATTATGGTTTTAAGGAATTTATGATAAAAAAGATTGGCTGTACTTTAAATAAGACTCTTCTGATGAGGACAGTGCTTACAAAATTAGGTCAATAGTACCACAGTACAAATATTTAAAGCTCAGTAATAAAGGTATTTCAAGCAGCAGCATAATTCCAACATTTGGGATATAAAGGTGCCATTTCCCCCCTTTTGCATACATGCACTGTCTATTAAGAAGTAAAAATTGACATAAAATACAGCAGGTCCTAAGTGGAAGTAGAAAGAAGATAAAACTACATTTACACATCAAAATGCAAATATAACCAACAATCTAACAGACTGGCTTATCAAAAATTCCAAGATTTTCTCATACTAAAGAAATGTAGATTTTTTTCAGAGTGGAATGATCATGTACCCCATTACACCAACAAGAAATTTTTAACTGTTAGTAATTTTTAATGGATTCTCTAACTGCAGGGTGGAATGCAATTCTCTGCACCTAAAATTAATAATAATCCTATTTCCTTGGGTACTTTGGCATGAGTGTTATGAGAAAAACAAAACTTGCACCCGAGACAGGCAGACATGGTAAATCAGAATTACAGAAACAAACATCTGTTCGTAGATTGTATTAAAATGCAGCTTCCAAAAGGCTGACTCAGCTATCAGCTACCTCTGAGCAGACCAGCAAGGAAAACTACACATTTACTGGTTCCAAGCCTGAGTCATGTCTCAGACTCCCATGCAATCCAAACATCTTACCTGATTCAATATGTGTCACTTGCTAGTTCTAATCACGGAGAAAATACATGTCCTAAATCACGGCCTCCCACCCTGGCCTGAGCCCAAGTCAATTTGACAGCTCCAGGCACAGTGGTGGGGCTTAACAGGCAATAATAAGTAATTAATGATTACATTAGAACCCAGGCTTAATATCAACTTTGTAATGAAATGAAAATACCTTCACACCAGCTATTTCTATCATAAACATGGCTGCTCCCAGGACGTGGCCTGCGTGGTAACACCAGAATTTGATTCCTGCCACCTCTTTCACCTCGTGGAAGTTGATGGTCTCGATCTTGTCCATGCTCTCTTCAAGGTCTGTTTCTGTGTACAGCATGTCATCTGCTGAGATGTTACTGGATAGAAGGGAAATGGCTAAATGTCAGCTCACCTTAACAGTGGGAAAAACACTTCCTGGATTTTTCCCCACTGACAGCAGGACTTCCATTCCAGTAACACTACGTCTCCCAGGTTAGCAACCAAGGCCAGGTACTCTGATGTAGTTCACCTAAGGAGAGTTAAAGCCTCTTTCTTTTGAAAGGCCATGCTAGAATAGCCCTTCCAGTTCAGAATCTGCTCTGTGTTTCTCTAAAAGTACCAAGAGATTCCCAGCCCTGACCAGGGATCTGCCACTTAGCTTGTAACAGTCCGGAAAAACCACACTGATGCACACTTCTCCCATCAGCCCAGAACAAACAAGTTAAAAGAGGACTGTTTATCAGGTTTCTGACCCAGGTTCAAAGCTGCTGAGTTGAGATATGCTCAGGACCACTGCAGTCACATAAAAATGATGTGTCAAGGTATGTAACATAAGGGAAGAAAAAGGGAAAAAAAAAAGAAAAAATCCCCAACATGTAAGTACGAGAACACTCTTTGCATATTTAATATTTAATCTGTCAATGCCCTGAGAGTGATTTGTATCTTTAGGGGCTTAAAATTCACTACTTCTGTGCAGCTGAAGAAAAAACAGACATTAAAAGGCAGGAGAACAAAAGTGTGTCTTAAGAGAGACAGACAGGGGAGAAAAGGGATACTACTAAATGTCCAAATAAGGCAAATGAAAAGAATGAAAGAAGAGAATATTTTTTTATTCTTTTAACTGATTAGGAAACTACTTGAGAGACACACGAGGCAGTAATATGAGTCATTACTTCTAATCTGGTTATACATAATGTTGCTACTTGTGACAACAGCCACATTCATCCAGCCACCTTTGATGGCTTCCTCTCAAGTTTCCCACTGGATATATAGGTGAAATAATTCAGGAACTGAAGAGACAACCCACAGGTTAGCTTACCTGACTTTAACATAGTCTGAAAGAAGCCATCTGTAAATAGCTTTTGTGGCATGAGTCATAAATGTCCGTCCTTTAAAACTTGTCTTCTGCAAAAACCATGGTAAAGCCCCACAGTGATCTAAATGGAAACTTAAAATAGACACACATATCCAATTAATACATTCATATCACACAACACTAATACATAATATATTGACATGGTGTCATGAGAATCCAGAAAGAGAATTTTCAACCTTGTTGTTAACTATGCTGGTCTAAATTCTGCACACTAGTGACTAGAAATACAACCATGAAAAGGTAAGAGACAAACATGATCCTAATTTTGCACATTGCACACTGTAGATAAAAACATGATCTACTAAAATTAAATTATTTGTTCACAATTGTAACTTGACTTTTGAAACACAGGTAGAACAAGCACATACTGCTCAGGATTTTATAGAGACCTGTTCATGACTGGTCAAATCATTTACAAATGGCTCTCCTTGTCTCTCAGTCACTAAACGATACTTAAAACCATTCAAATACATTCAAAGCTTGCCTAAGTCTCCAAGAAATTTTGTTCATTCAAAGCCAATAGGGCAAAAATACACCCAATGCTTTTCAGCAGCCTTTGTATAGAAAACTCTCTCTAGGAGCTGTCACAGTGCTGTTAAAGCAGGCCAGGTTATAAAAAAGTCAAAAATCACGGCAAACTCAGAGGAGAGTTGTAATGTCAAAAGTGAAGGAACATCCTTAATGTTCAGTCCTTAATCTATGTGAAGATCCTTCAAACTTTTTTTGAAATAAGCTGGAAACTAGTATCTGGCCATACCATCTCTCTAACACCTATTTTCAGCCTCACTTAATAACCTGTAAGTGAACACAGCTCAAACCATGACCTCAGTTATTTGTTCTTTTAGGTGCAACTTACTGACTAATGAGGAGCAGATCGATCTCAGCAGGATCTATCAAATCAATGTAAGGAAGAGCATCCATTCCTTCCAGCCCGGGATGGATTCCACAATCAAGCTGAAAAATGACAGAAAGGTAAACCTGCTCACAGAACACATATAAAACCCTCTTCCATTTTGGTCTAAGATGTATTTATTAGGGACTGGTAACTTTTAGCATCATGCAAAGAAAGTATTTTTTCATTAAACACTACTTTTAGCACTGGATTTCATACAGAATGGTTTGGGTTGTCAGGGACCTTAAGGATCATCTATTTCCAAATCCTCTGCCTTGGACAGGGACACCTTCCACTAGATCAGGTTGCTCAGAGCTCCATCCAACCTGGCCTCGAATACCTCCAGCTTCTCTGGACAGCCTGTCCCAGTGCCTCACCATGCTCACAGTGAAGAACTTCTTCCTAACATCTAGTCTAAATCTCTCCTCTTTTACATTAAAACCATTCCCTTTTACCCTGTCACTACAAGCCCTTGCAGTAAGTCTCTCTCCAGCTTTTTGTAGGCTTCTTTGGGTACTGAAAGGCTGCTCTAAGATCTCCCCAGAGCTCTCCCTTCTCCAGGAGAACAGCCCCACCTCCCAGCCTCCCCCCAGAGGAGAGGTGCTCCAGCCCTCTGACCATCTTTGTGGCGTCCTCTGCACTGGCTCCAGCAGGTCTGATTGTCATGTTGGGCTTCTGTCTAAATGACTTTACTGGGGAACACCTTTCAGAAGATCCCAGACTTTGTAATTGGTGCCCATGCAAGCCTTCACCCACACCTCCACGCCAGCTGACTATACAGAACCAGTGTATGCTGGTTACTTCAGCCACCAGCTGAGAAGATCGCTGGAAATGGGGAGGAGAACACACATGTGTTTACATGGGACTGTTTACACATAACTGTTGGTAAATATTTGCCTTATGTTCCACTAAAACCTGGAATGTGAAGATGTTACGATCCTCACTGCAGACACACATTCTCTTTGGGGATATGGGTTTATCTTACAGGACAGCCTCTGTGTTTATTTTACAGGACAGCCTCTGTGGTACGGACTAGCACACATGCTATACTGTTCCAGAAAGCTGCAAAATGTGCCTCTTCCAGCACTGTGTCTGATTTCACTTTTGACAGGGAATTTAACCTGTAATGCCTCTTTGTGACCTGAAGTACCATAATGAGAGGGCATACAAATAAATTGATGCAATAATTACCATTATTTTTCTTCCTTTAAACTCCAGAATAATGCATGACCTTCCTACTTCTTGTCCAGCACCTCTGCAAAAGGATATCAAAGTCATGAGGATTAAAACAGCTCACAGCATACAAAGTATACACTGGATGCCTTTACTGGGATAGTTTTTCTGTGTAGAAACAGCAACTGCACAGTCCTTTTAAGCTCAGATATTTAAAGTGACTCAAGTTATATTCATCCTAGTGGGTATGAGACCCTATGCAACGCAGGAGAAATAAAAGCAATCTGTCTGAGGACACCACTTCGGTCTCTTCTGGGTCTCCCCGCGTGCCTGAGCACCCGAGTCTCAACCCACTGGCACATACAGGGAACGGGAGGTTTGTATTAAAGTAACAAACCACTCGGGCTGGATAAGCCGGGAGTGGCACCTCAGCTGTCCAGGGGACAGCACCATGGGACAGCACCAGGGGACAGCACCATGGGACAGCAGAGGACAGCACCACAGGGTACCAGGGGACAGCACCACGGGGTACCAGGGGACAGCACCATGGGGTACC
>VWZF01001188.1:228725-320538 GCA_013396755.1 Sclerurus mexicanus
GGGGGGACAGCGGCCCTGGTGTGGGGTGTGGGGACAGCGGCCCTGGTGTGGGGTGCGGGCCCTGTGCAGCCCCTGCGGGCTGTGGTGTGCCAGGACCGAGTGCTGGCTCGGTGAGGGACTCGGTGCTTCCTGGGACGGGTTGGGTTTTGGTTTGTTTGTTTGTTTGTTTGTTTGTTTCTTAGAGGTTGTGGGGGCTTTTTTGCTTTGTTTTAAAGGGAAGCGTAGTCACTGGGGCAGGGGTTGCATTGGATGTACTTTTACAGCGCACTTAGATGGTGGTCACAAATTCATCTCGTGCATTTAGGTGGGAATAATAAATTTTAAATTTTGCCTTGTTTCTAGACCTAAATCTATATACGCATTAGAAACTAACCTTTGCAACAGTCTTTAAACTGGGTAGTAGCATTTTTTTGGTGATTCAGAAGGATAGGGAAGTTTTAGCAGAGAGCTTGAGGAACCTGTCCATTCCTATGTCCATTCCAAGAGTCCTTTACAAGTTTCCATTTTTTGTCCCTTTGGACACAATCAGTGGTGTTTGCCAGGAATTCTTTCCCTTGATAATATGACAAGCTTTCATTTTTATTTTTCCTGCCTAGAAGATCTTCACTGATCCAATTATGAAAAAATGTTTAGAAAAGGAAAAAAGCGACACAGCAGCAGCAGCTCACAAAGCAGTGAAATCAGCACTAAAAGCAAGGTAAGCTGAATGTGGTTTATTGTCTCTGTGTGAAGCACTTTTTTTCATTCACTTTTACTGATGGTAGGATGTGATTTCCATATAATGCCATGTTCCACAAGGAGAACTTTCTACTTCTGGTCCTCAGATTGTGTTACAAGAGTTAAAAATACCGTTCCATTATAAAGCCTGAGATGAATGTTCAGTTGCTTCCACGGTGAAACACATAAACACAAGATCATATGGCAGCACATAGGAAGGTTTGGAGGAAAGGTTTGTTCTTAGATCTTGTCTTTAAAGAAGGTGCCTGGTGCTAGGTACCAAGAACAACTTCATTCTTCAGGACTGTGGGTTTCTCAGTATCTCTAAAAATTCATTTTGAATAATGTGTCTGTTTTGTCTGGTAGGTTTTGCAATGATTAGTTGAATAGTCTGAATTTTCCAGGGTGCTGTTTCTCTTCCCTTGCACTGCTATGTTATTTTAAGCATTGGTGACAAACATGTAGTTGTTAATTTCTTCAAGTTAAGATGCAGTACCAGAAAAGTGTGGACATAACCTTGAGGTTAATTTTCTCTTTTTCTCTTATTTCCTTCTTTCAAAATGTCTGTCGAATGCTCAAGGGTTCCTGCTGAATTTTTATCAGTCTAATCTGCATTGAGGCAGAAAGATAACTTCAAGAAAGAAACAGGTGGTATTGTTTTTTCCTCCCCGCTTTACAGTGCTGCTAAAGTAATTAGAACATAAACACTAGTTTATTTTTAAAAAAAGTGTTGAGGCAGGACATCTTGAATTGTTAATGCATTCTCAGTAACTTTCTGATGATGCAGATTCTTTTTCTTAGTCTGTAGATTCCAGTCTCGGGGGACTTTCCAGGTCTAGTACTGTGGCCAGTCTAGATACCGACTCCACGAAAAGTTCAGGTATGTAATCAGAGCTCAAGCAGATATGGATGGAGCAGGATTGACTTTTTGTGTGTTTGTATAAAACAGCAGAAAATGGAAAAGGTTCAAATAGGTATTTTCAGTAATAGTGAGTGAATCTGTTAGCCTGGTGACTAATGCATGCATAGCCCTAGGCCTCTGAAGTATTATCGATGATTCATCTAGGATTAAGTCACTGCTTTCAAAGTGTCAGAGTAAGAAAAACTTAGTTGTGTTACCAGTCTGTTAACAGCATAAATATGGTATTGGTATAGCTTTTTGGATGCTGTGTTTCCTGCTTTTCCAAGTTTACATTTGCACTGCAATACTGGAAATAAGATTTGGTTTTACTTGCTCTTGCTCACCAGATCATGGTGTGTCACTGTTGGACCAAACAGTTAATTTTAAACAAATAGATATAGAAGAATAGAACCAGCTTTTCTATGTTTTCTGGTTCAAGGTTATTAACTCCCAATTTGAATAGTATAAATAATGTTGTATCATGGATTCATATGAAACTGCTGCTTTACCATGGGCTGTTCTGAATCAGCCCAAGACAGTTCATTAAAGAGCAGTGATAAGTGTTTGATGAAAGTCTGCAAAATTAGGGAATATAGTAAGTTAGCCACGTTAACATCAATTACAATAGTATTATGGTTCTGGAAGTCTTCAGAATGTCTCTGTTTAATTTTGTTGCAGGACAAAGCAATAGTAATTCTGATACCTGTGCAGAATTCAGAGTTAAATACGTTGGTGCCATTGAAAAATTGAAATATAATGAGAGCAAAAGTCTTGAGGGGCCATTGGACTTGATAAATTACATAGATGTTGCACAGGTAAGTGGGTTACAAAAGACAACAGCAATGATGTCAGAACATCTTAAGCTTAGGTGTGTTTCATATTATCACATGATCTCATGTCTTTCTTTGTAAATTTTAGACTTAAACAAAGTAGCACACTTAAAGCATTAAGCTGTGAATCTCAAAAGCCATCACACTCAATTCTGTCGTGTTGAGTAGCTGGAGAAGATGCACCCAAAAAGCTGTTCTGCAGAAGCAAAGGTCTTTTTCATAAGTCCTTCCTGAACAAGTATCCCAGCTCAGAGTTGTTACATTGCCTCCAGCACTGTTAGGATTAGTATCCGGGAAAGAATATCTCCTCAGCACTGTTAAAAGTTTTCCTGCAGGCATGGGGCATTGACCACCTCTCTAGGAGGCCTGTCCCAGTGTTTGGTCACCCTTTCAGTACAGAAATGCTTCCTAATGTCCAGTCACCCCTGAATATATTTCACATACTGTTAAGAGACTGGATGAGTGTCAGACAGAGCCCACGCAGCAGGATCTTAATGGGGTTCATGGTGTTGCTGATCCAGTGGACCCAAGTACACATAAAAACACATTTTCTGTTATGTATCTTCATTGTTCACGTTCTTCTGTCTGCACTAAAGGCTTTTGTTTGTTTCCCTCCAAAGCAAGATGGAAAGTTACCTTTTGTTCCAGGTGAAGAGGAGTTTATTATGGGAGTTTCCAAATACGGCATTAAAGTTTCAACATCTGATCAGTATGTAAGTGCTTCTCACATTCTTGTCTTGATGATGACAGTTGAAAAGGGCTTTAGTTTATTTCTCTGATGGATGATGGTCTGTGTGATTGAAATGTCATTCCTGGCTTTAAGCAAGTCCAACAAACGAGCTCTCACAGCAGCCTTGCTTCATGTCATATCTCTGCAGGGCTCTCTGTATTTTCCTGGTTGGATTTATGACAAAGAGCCATTCCTTTTGAGATAGAGCACCAGATGAAAGGCAAGCCAAGGCTTTATGCTCTTTGGACACATTTTCCTTCCTCTGTGGCTGTCCTGCCATTCTCTTATGGGGAAAAATAGTGTTACTGTGGTGGCCAAGACCAATGGTTCCTCAACCTGCAGTTCCTGTTGGTGTTATTATGGAGAGGGAAAAACAAAGGATGGGTTTTTTTAAGAATACCTAAGTTGCCCACCTCTTCAAAGTTCCAGCCTTGCACTCCTGATCCAAGAGTGTGAGTTCACTCCAGCATTAAAGCCTCATGATTCCACTTTATTGATCAAGCCTACTTTTTCTTTGCATCATTTCTTACATGTAGTTTATTTTCCTTTAGTGCACTTCAAGTAGCTTTTTAGCTAAAAATAAAAATCCGGTCTCTTCCCCAGGGCCCTCCAGTTGCCTTTGTGTATCTTTGTATTGCAGGCATGTGGTTTCCTTCTGGTTGCCCTCAGAGCCCCAGATACCATAAATACTTGGCCTTACAATGTTGTGACCCACCAACCCAGCAATGCCTGTTCATAAAAGCCTTGAGAATAGTATTGCTCAATAGCTGAATTCTCTAAAGAGAGCCAAAAGGTTTCCTCTGGTCCCTTCAGAAAATAAAGCACTTGTTTTCTCATGCCGGGGAGGAAGGGTAGTAGCTGTTACTCAGACTTTAAATTCCTTTGGGTTCTGATTTTGCTGTCCATCTTAATTCTCATTAAAAACATAGGTTACACTATTACTTAAATTCCTTTGTGCTTTGATAAAGATCAAGTGGGTAATTTTAAGACTTTCATCCATCATTTTTCTGTCTTCAAGCTGAAAGCATGCACAAGCTGATAAAGCCTTCTGTGGATAAGCTGGCTTGCACTGGCATTTTATTGCATTGCATTCTGTGTCCCAAATTCTGGCTTTTCACATCTGTGACACTGCTGACATTTAATCTGTCCTTCAGTGTTAGTTCACCACATTTCTTAGAGTTCCAAGATACTGAAAAGAGGCGAAGAAATTAATTTACAAGAATGTGATCCTCCCTCTCCTAGCGATAATCCACATGCATGTTAGCACTGTAGCAAGTTCCATGCAGGTAACTCTTGAAGGTTACTAGTAGTTTGCTGAATAATCTTGGCATCTTTCATACAGAGACTGGAGGGTTGATGCAGTAAACTGCCCTCAGAGTGATGTGATAGTTGGTGATGGTTTAAGCAATTGTGATTGCCAAGTGAATGTCAGGGAGGGAGATGTTTTTCAGCAAGGTGACCTTTAAGAGCCCTGGTAGAGGGCTCTCCTTTGAGGGTTTCATAGCAGGCAGCAGCTGACTGTCCATTTTTACAGCTTCTGTATCAAAGTGGATGTTTCTTTAGACCCTTCAGCTACTGACAGGGCCGTAAACATGGAAACAGAGCTGTCTTGAATTCCTAAGACTCTGGGGACGGTATGACTGGAATAAACCAGATGAGTATGATCAGAGAGCAGGATGGCTGGAGAAGAAAAGCTTTGTGTAGTGTAGGTCTGCAGAGACCTTGTACTGAATGACTTCAACCAATCCCTTTTTGGAAGGGCTAAACTAAGAAGTGTTGGGACGTGTGAAACCCTGAAGCTGCGGTGGAGAGTGGAAGTCTCCCAGACAAGATCTGTGGGAGAGTCAGGACATACCCTGTGGCTCAGGCCACAAACAGTCTGGCTATTAGCCACATGGCTACTACCCCCCCAAAGCAACTGTCTATATGCTCTTCTAGGGAAGGTTTCTTGTGTGTACCATTTCCAGAACGGAGACAAGGGATCGTCTGGAAAAATACTGGAACAGTAAAAAGTTGTTTTAAGTTACCTCTGTGCCAGAGGTACTGTGTCCCACCCGTCCCAGAGGGCACGTGAGGGTAGGTGGGAAATGAACGTGGGCTTTCATAGCACAGACAGGAATGTAGTCGCAGAATCACAGAATGGTTTGGGTTGGAAGGGAACATGATCATCTAATTCCAACCCCCTGCCATGGACAGAGACACCTCCCACAAAAACAGGCTGCTCAAAGCCCCATCCAACCTGGCCTTGAACACTTCCAGGGATAGGGCAGCCACAGTTTCTCTGGGCAACCTGTTCCAGTGCCTCACCACCCCCACAGTTAAGAATTTCTAACCTTAGGTTAGGTTAGGTTTAGTCTAAACCTATTCTCTTTCAGCTTATAGCCATTTCCCCTTCTGTCACTCCACACCCTGTAAGAAATCCCTCTCCAGCTCTCTTGNAAAAACAGGCTGCTCAAAGCCCCATCCAACCTGGCCTTGAACACTTCCAGGGATAGGGCAGCCACAGTTTCTCTGGGCAACCTGTTCCAGTGCCTCACCACCCCCACAGTTAAGAATTTCTAACCTTAGGTTAGGTTAGGTTTAGTCTAAACCTATTCTCTTTCAGCTTATAGCCATTTCCCCTTCTGTCACTCCACACCCTGTAAGAAATCCCTCTCCAGCTCTCTTGTAGCCCTTTCAGGTACTGGTCTCCCCAAGAGCCTGCTCTTTTCCAGGCTGAACAACTCCACCTTTCATCTTATCTTCATAGTCCACATAGGAATGCAATTCTAAAACAGAAGTCAAAATTAAAGCTAAAGTTATGTTAAACCACTTTTTTAAAATCTTGATTAAACTCTCAATTAAGAAAAAAAATAATTTTGCCAAGGAATACTTTTCTCCTGTAAATAAATTAGAAATATTCTTTTGTAAGAGAGAATAGAAACAGGTGGAAAACTGAACTAGCTGGTGCACTGTCCCAGAGTAACTTTTATTTGTTACATGGTTTCAGGATGTGTTACATAGGCATGCTCTCTATTTAATTGTACGGATGGTCTGCTATGATGACGGTCTGGGAGCAGGAAAAAGTTTACTGGCTTTGAAGACAACAGATGCAGCCTCTGAAGAATGCAGCCTCTGGGTATACCAGTGCAATAGTTTGGTAAGAGTTTATGCTTACAGTTTTTAATTTAGGTATCAGAATTTTGATTATAAAGGGAGATTCTGAAATCCAAGGCCCTCGTGAAGGCTTTTTGGCAAAAGGAGGATTGCTCAATTTAACAGAAGTATAAATGTGTGGAGGGGAGAACAGCCCTGCAGACTGCATTTGATCAGCCTTGAGGAAAACACCTACCTTCCCTAATATTGCCAGTGAACATACACACCTGAGAAAGCTCTGCAGTCTAAAGAGTGCTATGGTAGCTGCCACAGACAATCCTCTGCTTGTGTTTTCAATTACAAATACCTGTTAAAATGGGACAGAGCAGGGAGGGATCAAGTAACAATTTTGTAATAGAGCATAAAGTCATGTTTGTAAGCAAGGGAGGTGATCCCTTCCTAAGAGCAGAAGTCATTGTCAGGATGCTCCCATGACACAGAGCCTCAGCTGGCAGCGTGGAGGGGAACACAAGAAGGGACATTCTGAGTGCTGGTGCTGTGCTATGACAGCCAACAACTCTGACTTGTTTCAAAAGAGCTTGTTTAAAACAGCTTCCACGTGTCATTGCAGACCACAGAAACAAATCAGATCTCACTTGTGATAATCCATTTTGCATATCTGCCAAAAGAAAGATAAAAGTCACATTCTGCTTTAAATGAGTTCTGAGAAGTTTAGAAGCTCTTCAGAAAGTGTTAATGTGTGTGTTTGGGATTTTTAGGAACAAGCACAAGCCATTTGCAAAGTGTTATCCACAGCCTTCGATTCGGTTCTGATGTCTGAGAAGTCCTGATTTTCTTGGGCCGCACGTGAGTGTGCAGGACAGGAGACCTTTGTGATACCACAGACCGGCTGTAGCCACACAAGCCTAGGAGAGACTTGCTGTGCAAAGAAGAGCCATACAACCTTGCACATGGTACTCTGTCATTCCTCAAACATGACTTGAAGAAATTATTCCATCTTCAGGTTCCAGGACAAGAATTTTATATTTAACACGATTTTTTTTTTTCCTACATCATGTTTTGTATATTAATGTCAATATTGTAGAAATGTAAAATAAAACTTGACACTTGCTTCTATCTCTTGGTCTGAGAAGTGATTTGTTAATACAGACTTGGGCTCTGCTTAACACAGATATTAGAACAAAACAAAAGCAAAGTGTAAAAGGGAGTCATTTGATGCTTTACACCTCTAATTTAATAATAGGTGTGCCATCTACACAGTTTCTATGTTCAGCTGAAGTCCACAAGATGTACTTTTTTTTTCCTCATGTGCTATTTGTTTGTATTTATCATTTTTGCATATTAAAAAGAACAATATTGCCTACGCAATGCAAAGGAACAGAAGAGAAGCAAAGATTTTAAAAGTAGTTTTATTTTTCCAGACATTTGACTGGTTGACAAGAGTAAAATTTATTAATCATGCTCTAATTATAAATCACCGCATCCAGGACATTGAAAATAAGAGCTGATTTTAGGTTATACAATATATACAGTTGCTCTGCAACTAAACAAAATAAAAACAACAGAATTGAATATTATACATCTCATAGCATTCTAAGCTGCATTTTAAGTGTCACTTGCTCCTTTTTAAACAGTTAACACAGCAACCTAATAGTCTGTCTACTAACAGGGGTTTTGAGTGGTTATTTTAATCAGATTTGAAAAGTTGTATGAAATATGCCAAAATTTTGGACTTAAAATTCTTAATTTTATATTATAAATAGATATCTACAGGCTCTAGAATTTCTTTTTTCTCTGCCAGAGGAGAAAACTTCGAGAAACATGGGAAATCGGGATAAATTTTGCTCAGCTGCTCTTTACTGGTCCTCAGGATTTTATCTGTCTGCACTGCTCGTGCTATGAAGTTGTAGTCTACAAGTTTCCTACTTTCCAAGTGACCAGTGAACAAAGTTGTGACATTTTTGTGTATTCCTCTTCTAGCAGAACTTAAGGAAAATTTGCATCATTTTTTAACTTTACGAATTGTTACATACACTATAAGATTCTGTGTTAAAAATACTGTACATTAGGAGATCTGTGCAAAATAATATGCCCATTTACTCTCTAGACTCTATCAGGGATAGAAACATACAAAATAGTGTTGCAAACTGAACATATCAGTAAGTGAATAAAACTGTAGTGCTAAACTATTACTCTATCATTTTACTGGGAACTTTGAAAATACGGACTAATTTGCTTCAGCTTGCAATAAAAATATCTTGAAACATTCCAGTTTGTTCCCCATTTATACTGCAGCAACAGCATCTAGGAAGTGACAGTTCCGCATCCACGTGGCTGTACCCACACGCCTGAGAGGCATCACCCCAAGGTACCATTCAGGACAGGTGATAAAGGTGAGATCAGTGTTGCTCTTCCAGCACTTTCGCAATGTTGATTTTTCTCCAAATAAGCATATGTGGTGGTGGTGGCCTGTTTTCCATGGTATCCAATATGACGTGGCCAATTTAAGCACCATTTGCCAGAAATTCAAAGTTCTCTTGATAAATCTAGAGATACAATATTCACGAAACGTGATCAAAGCCAATGTGACCTAGACATTGATTTTTTGTATCCTATGCCTCAGTTTCCTGTAGCATAAGCAAAACCTGGTACAATTTCACAATATACAAACATCAAAATGACGTCAGATTTGCGTTGGTGTTTTATATTCCATCAACCAACTGGGAACTATCCATGGCCTAGCCTTTGTTCACGAATCAGTAAAACAAATTTAACAACAGTGTAGCTACCATATATGTGGGTATACTATATAAATACAGAGTGAGTTGGCAAACCATCATTGTTTGCAAGGTAGTGGCACACAAATTTTATAAACCAGAACATAACGTAGTGTACTTGTGAGGTGTCAGATACCTTATTGACCAAGGATAATTACCTAAGTGTTCCACCAAATATGTTCTCCCTGTGAACACATTGCTGGATGATTTAAGGAAAATTCAAGAATTTAAAAACAAAGTCTAAATGCTATAATGAGACAAGAAATGCTCTGCAATCCATCATCATAGTTAAGTACATTTCAGGAAGTGCAGTTTTCAAATCCTTGAGTTAATGTAGTAACTCATTAATATTGCCATAGTTTAGTTAGCCAGCAGTAGTCACATTAAATGACCAAAATGGATGAAACATACATAAAGAACATTCAAAAAACAGGTTCTACACATGTGCAGCATAGAAAAACGAAACAGTCTCAAGCTCACAAAATTAGAACTAGAAAGTTCAACGACTAACACAGATTTCAGATAACTAAGCAAATATCTACATCCATTCTGAAAGAAAGAAGTTTCTCCTGTGGTAAACTGAAATACTTTGTCACTTTTACCTGGCCAAAGACACACAATTAAAATAATTTCTTCTGCAACTGTTGACATCCTGGATGACAGCCAGTATGGCAAGATGCTGAACGAGCCCAATTCAGAACTACACAGCAACTCACATGTTTTCGTTCCAACACTTCAAATGGTGTTGAGAATCAGATCAATTCACTGCCCTGTTAGATGCACACACAATTTCTCTGACTGGGGAAGCAACACTGAACTGTAGTACTGTCATGTTACAAAAGGTAGAATAAAATTACAGTGAATTTATTGATAAAAACATTCATAATGTGATATTCAGACACATGGATTTTGATTGTTAAAGCTTTTCAGTTCACCTTGAAAAATACAGGAAGAGGTTTTCTTTTTTAAAAGTGTAAACTGTTTATGAGAAGTTTTCACATAGAAAAAGGTTTTAAAAGTCCCAAAATCAGAACGATGGCAATAAAAAAGTAAACTACAGTACCTAGGACTTGGGCAGTGCTCTGGCAAGGTGTCTGCAGATAGGTGGGTGAAATGAAATAGAACAAAACATTTCTGTGACTGCTGGAAATGAGAAATGTCTCCACTTATCAGTAGCAATTTAGTCAACAATAAAGTGCACAAATGATACGGGGAAAGCTCCTTTCCGAGTGGGATCTCCATCAATATGACCAATCTGAAAGAGTCCACATATTTTTCAAGTTAAAGTTCAAAATGACATTTCAATATCACCAAAATAGTGACCTTCCTGCCTGTAGTACAACAAGCCTCTCTCTACATCTTTTCTGCAGCGGTGATATTTTGAGAATAGGAAAATTGAGTCTTCCAGGGTACACTTGTTTTTCAGCTGTAGGGTGGTTTTTTCCCCCCTCCAAATGTTTTATCCAGGTCTTTGAATACAAAACCTCTTGCTGCAGTACCACTGCTGCATCATTTCAGTGCAATCTGTTATGCCTGGCAGCTCGTATTTGGCCTCCGTTAAGTTGCTTCTTTAATCACTGCGAGGTAAAGGGATGTATCAAACCTCAACCATTGTGGGTTTCACATGAACCTGTTTGTGTTTATACAGCATATTGTCAATTTAGACGCAATTTGAAGCTCTGTTCTTCACTAGCTAACAGATTAGGGTAAGTGTTTTCATGCACAATAATTTTCCAAGATTTTGCTTTAGCTGATGAGATTAGAGAGTCTCAAATAGTTGAGATGGTTTCCCAGCTCAAACAGACTCCATCTCAGTCAGATGAAGATTTAGGACAATACAAAGCTCTCTTCTGGGGCCCACCACACAGCATCTGTAACAGTAGCAGATTCTTAATTGCTCACACCACCCCAAAAATTTTCTGGATCACACAGACCATGTCCCCCATATATTGTGTACCCTGCTAATTAGATTTTTTCTTTTCAGAATGAGAAAAGGGAAAAGCTTGTCTGAAGTGTGATTTTTTTGAACAGAACTAATTCCTGCAATCAGGTTTCCATGAGATGAAACGTTTCTTTTTATTTGGAAACCCAGCAGGGAATCTTCTGAAGTCAGTGTCAACCTCTAGATTTCATTTCTTTCTTTCAAAGTGTGTTGACATAAAATGCAAAATACTCACCCACCACTCTTGATCTTCTTCACCATCAACTACAATAATATCTCCCTCTGAAAAAGTTAGCTCATCTGGGTTATCTGCTACACAGTTGTAAATTGCTTTTACTCTCTTGGGTTTAGTTTTTGACTGAAATGAAAAAAAAATTAATTGTAAATATACAGCATGGAAGAGACAGAGCAGACTTGGAGCTGATTTAAAGAAAGTTTCAGAACTGCTCCCAGTCATTATTTTTCACAGCTTACAGTTCAGTTACTTTTATGCTGAGTGCTCATGCCTCAGGCTGAATCTGGCAGCGCCCAAAGCATTCTGGAACCACTGTGCCAACAACACGGGCCAGGTTTCCCTTCGAAATCTTCCATTTTGTCTCACCCAAACTTGTCTTCAGAGCTCTACATCACTGCAGTGAACACAGTTTTATTCCGAAGATGGGGTTATCAAGACCAAGTCCTGTGCGGCAAGGGCAACAGCAGCAGCATTACCAGGAGGAGGCCTGAGCCACCTGCCAATTTGCTAAACCCACTTCAGTAGTGTACAAACCCTCTGAAACATCCTCTTCCTCTCAGCAGTGCTCTGAGCGCTGCCAGCCACAGGACTCGTTTGGCAGTTCTTTCAAAGGGAAAGTTTAGTAAGCAGTTCCAACATTCTGGGACTCCAATCGTAGCTGTTTTCTGTGCGAAGTGATAGCAAAATTGTTTTGCTCAGGTTTCACAGAATCCACCATCCTAATCTCACACCTCTCCCAGTGTAACCCAGTCAACTGCTGCATTTTTTTTTCAGCCTCCTCATTCTCTGCTGCAGACCAACAATAATGCTGCCTACACAGTGTTTCCATGCAAAACAACCCAGCCCAGGTGAAGAGGCACAGGACCCGGGGGCAGAGTGTAAGCTTTCTCCTACAAGTCCACTCTTTTCCCAGCCACAGGGAGCAAAAATTGCTCCCTTCTACCCTAAGATGCCAGAGCAGAGCTCTAAGTCAGATCCATTTAGCTCAGAGATAGCTGTTAACACAGTGAATGTTTGGGACAGAAGCTCCAGATGGGCTAAGGAAAAGACAGTCTCATGACCATCCTGGAGTCATCCAGGGACTGGCTCCAGACTCTAGTTAGGTCAGCCATGGAGCAGGAAGCCTGTAAAGGGACAAAAGACTCCATTCACAATTCTCCACCAGCAAAGTGCTCTGCTGTGGACAGCACTGCCCAACAGCTCGGTTAGAGCTGAGTACCACGCAGACAAAAAAGGGGGAATGTGGATGGGGAAGGAGGGAGGCAGCACGATGGGTACACTCCTCTGCAAACACCCATTTGCCCTGCAGTGTAAAGCCCGGCCTGCCCAGGGCAGGCACACCCCGAGGCTCTCCCAGCCCTGTGAGCTGCCAGCCCGGCACTGCAGCACAGAGACTGTGCCAGACAAATGACAGTCTGAACCACAACCACCTTTGAGGCCAGAAGGAAAAAGCTTCACATCAATACAACAGTGATATAATTGCTAACTTCAAAGTGCAGCAATTACAGGTATTTCTTGTTCTTTAGGAGGCAAGGAAATTAAATCTAATTCCCAGTGGAATAAAATCTTCCAAGGAAGTTTCCCATGATATGATTTCAAGAAGCTAAATAACACATTGGGGAAAAAAAAGAAAAACAAAGTTGAATCAAGAATTTCCATCTGATAAACAGGTTATTGGGTAAATGCACTGTATAGGAAATAAACCACTGGCTACATGAGCATATATCTACAGCTACACCTGTCTTTTCTCTACTCACGTGTCCACAAATCAATTCCTAAATCTGGGCAGGCCTCTGGGTTCTCTGGCAGGGTAAAGACTTAGCAAAAAGTGTTGGAGTATAAAGCTAAATGGAGCAATTTAGCCAAAGAACTTTAGCTACACTGATCTAGATAAAGCTCTTTAGCTGAGGGGCCCTTGACTAAATCTCAGCTAAGATGCTTTAGCTAGACTGATTAAGCTAAAGCACCTTAACTAGCACACATTCCCTAAGCCACGTTTTCCCTTACTTCTCTGTCCTATGACAGCAGAAAATCATCCAGCTGATTTTCTCAGTCACAAAATTCACCCCACTGAAGCTCTAGAGACATCTGGAAAGTCATATTTGTTCTTCATACTATGTGTAATTAATATTAAAGAATGAAGATGCTGACCCTATAAACTAGCCAGGACAACCCATTCACTCGTAACTAAAACAATTTGTCCTATAAAATAAAATTTAAAAAAAAATAAGAGAGAACAACAGAGAAACTACTACAACTTGAATTAATACAAAAGTCAGGTAAGGAGCTGTTTCAGAACCAAGAGATGTGCTAAAAGGATGTATCCAGTGCTCACACTTGAATCCCAGCACATACAACAGAAACTGCAATCAGGGTCCAACAGCTTCACAAAGTAAATATGACAACATAAGCAAAAGGGATAGATTTTCCACTTTATACTACTTAGACCATTTAATTTTGTTGTGGCCTCAAACATGAAAGTTATTTTAATGCAAGACAGACAGTAACTTGGTTGAACAAGAGTGGGGGAGGCAAGACGTCAGAAAATTTTGTACTCCCAACTAATGCAAGATGAACTCCAGATGTCTCTGAGGCTTCTCAGCATGATCAGATGAGAAACAGCTAATAGGGCTTCTAAGAGCTCAAGCCCAACATGCGAGGCTATGCACACAAACACAATGAATGAACTCTGTTCTGGAGAGCTGTTAATTCAGTGGACATGATTAAGGAAAAATGTATGAAGGCAGAAAGACAGAGGACTGAAGAAAGCAGGTCTTTTTATTACAGCCCATTAATAAGACCATTACAGAGCTAGGAAGAACACATCTCCTACCTCTCTGTTTATTATTTACCCACTGCACCACACTCCTACACAGAATGTAAAGCATGAAACAGCCCAGACCTAGTCACATACAGCATCTCAGAAAGTATGGACTCTATACTGTGATTTCCTTACTGCAAGAAATAGTCACAATCAAAGATATGAATGTTTCATGTCTATCACATGAGCGAGCAACATAAAATTGCAGCAAGGACCAAAGACCTTGCTAACTACACATAATTTACAGCTCCACTGCATCTGGAAATACATCCCTTCACCTACACCAGTATAAGAATACAAGTACCAACACTAATATGTATGTTACCACTCATGGTCCTAGATTGAAAATGAGTACAAAAGAGGTCACGCTGATCAGATCAAGAGTCTGTCTAAATTCAACATCTCTTTTCTAAGTCAATCCAAGGTTAGGGGAGGGTGGAGAAGTAAAACACAGAGTGTGTCCAGCCATTCCCTTCAACCACCTTCTGCTGGGGATGTACTTACCGAGAGATTTCTCCCCTGCCACTAGGTGAATGCATGACAAAGATGCAAAGAGAACCAACTGCACAAGGAACTAGTTTCTTTTTTTATTTTTTTTTGAGCTTGACTCCCACTAGCCTTGTCTGAAGCTGTTTCATCTGCCTATGTGAACAACTAGGAGTATACCTGCTTCCATTATAAACAGAAACAGTTCCCTTATTACTTACTTCACTGAAGATTAAGAATGAAACTACATGTTGCTTACAAGTGACTCATTCACCAAGCTCACCTACAAGTGACTAACTCATGAGGGTTATCTCTTTTCAGTAAGTCAAACCATACATTCTGTAGATTGTATTGGGCACATTTGAACACAAGCAAAGAATCCATCCTTCTCTTCTTTGGTTCCTATTTGAGTTTTTTGGGGATTTGGTTTGGTTTTTTAAATTTAAAAATCACATGCTATCTTATAGGAAATTCAAGAAAAACAAAATTTTCACAAATAATGAGTACAAGTCACACACAAACACAGAATACAGGCTTTGTATGTGTCATGATTCTCACACTTTCTCCATAACAGAACACACTATCATGCCTATGGTGTGTTTAATACAAGGCAGAAGATGTAATAAAATCAAACAACAGATTTTGCACTTACTATTTGTGATTTCCTTGGCATTGGTGCTGGTGGCTGGATTTGTGTCAAAGTATTTGCTGTAGAACCGGTCTGTGTTCCTGGAATGTCGCATACAGAAGACGACTCTCCTGCGAAGGTAAGTAAACCAAGTAAATATTAGGCATGCTTCAAAAATAAGTAATGCTATCACTTGAAACCAAATGAATTATTCTTTAAAGGACTTTATATATTCTTTTTATTCCATGAGCATTTAATTGGTAACGATTCTAAGTAATTGAATGGAATTTTCTATCTTTTTCCTTATCAAAAAGATAAACCTATAAAATAGATGAGAGCAAATCCAAATGTATCATTTCCCCATTCCCTCACTACAGACTGTGTAGTGTTAGAACCTTTCTTTCCTAGTAAAGACCATCATTATCAAGATGCTGTATCATTCACAGGAGGCTCCTGACACAGATGACAGCCATTAGCAAATTCCCCTTGGATATGTCAAGAGGAAACAAAAAAGAATCACAGTAAGGCTAAACAAACATAAGATATACAGTGGAAAGGAAAACTGGGGAGGAGAAATTCCACTACAACCACCACACAATCTACACAAACTTTACTGCAGAGATTTTATGGAGATTACATCATTGTACTGTCTCAAAGTAGTAGTTACTTTGAACAACAAAAAGCGCAGAATGAAAATGGAACCCTGTTTATTACCATGAAAAGAGCAATATCAATTTGCAATTTAATTAAAAGTGATACTGTATGAACTTCAGATTTTCAAATCAGAAACGCATTTTTCTATTCTAAAATGTGTACCTGATACCTTGTTTATGACACACACAAACAACAGAGCAAACTAAATTTTTTATAATGCATCCTTTGAGTGGGATTTAGGTGAGGTTTGAAAAGCTAAAGCCCAACTGGAATTGAATCTGGCAAGGGATTTCAAAGACAATAAGAAGAGCTGCTGTAAATCCATAGCTAACAAAAGGAAAATTAGGGAAAATGTGCGCCCAATGTTCAACGAGATGGGGTTCTGGCTACATAGGATGTGGACAAGTCTGGTTTTACTAGCAAAATGGGTCTTCAGGAATCCTGGTCCCAGAGAGCAGGGGAGAATCTGGAGGAATGAAGCGCAAAGTCCTGCAGCTAGGGATGGACAAACGCACCAATATATGAGGGTGGCCACCCAGCTGGGAAGCAGGACCAGAGGCAAGGGGCACAAACGACACACAGGAGCGTCTGAACATCAGGAAACATTTTGTTACTGTGAGAGTGACACAGCACTGGCATAGGCTGCCCAGAGAGGTTGTGGAGTCTCCATCCTTGGAGACACACAAAAGCCCTCTGGGCAGTCCCAGGTGATCCACTCTTGCTGTGTCTGCTTGAGCAGAGGGGTTAGACCAGATAACCTGCAGCGGTCCCTCCCAACCTCAACAATTCTGTCATTCTGCTTATTACTTGGCCCCATTATTTACACTAATTGGTCCATAACTGTTCATGCAGAAGAACTTGAGGCATCAGGGCCTACACAATCAAGAATAATGTTGGTACTGACTGTATTAAAATGCGTAATGTAAATTAAAAAAAAACAAAACCAAAAAACACAAACCCACACTCTCCCTTAGACTGTTATAATGATAGCTTAATTACAACGGAACTAATTTCTAAACCACAATTACCAGGTTGTTGTAGAGACCCAAGTCCTCTGGTCTGCCCTTTGTTAGTTAAGCCAGATGACTTCTCAGTCCTGTGCAGAAAGCAAGAAATTCATCCATTTCAGAAACAAACAAGAACTTGAAATGCAACAGTACAGAGCACTTTCCAAATTATAACACTCTTGGCACATCTTCAGTATATTCATGTGATAGCTATTTTGCTTTTAAAAATACTTCTTCTATGCCAACTGAAAGTTGCACTTAATTTAAAAAATGCAGAAGAGTAATATAGGTGCAATCAATGCAATTCGTGTCTTTTCCCAAGTTCTGCAGCTCCTTTCACTGTTTTGTTTTTTTTTGCTGTTAAAATTATGTATCCATATTAGTCTGTGCATTATAGGAAGCTGCAACAAGTTGTGTCTTCCTTTTACTTAGAATGGTATATGTAATAAAAGGGCTTAAAGGTATATGCAAAGAAAGGGTAAAGGTCAAATGTTGCTTACGTCTTTCAATACCAACATATGAATGAAACCTTTTTTCTTCCAAACTTTTCTCAAAGGTCCCATTTTCTAGACCTCTCATTACCTTATTGATCTTGATTGGTTTCCACCTCACTATTCTGCATCTTTATTTTACTGCAATGCCCCAAACTGAACACAGCAGTCCCACTAAGGCACTACTGATGTTGAGTCAATTGGGAGGATTAATTCCTACTGTTTTCAGGCTATAATAAAACAATACCATTTCTCTTTAACTCTTCCACAACAGCCTAAGTTGTCTGACTTGCTTCTATTTATGATTCACTATGTCCTTACAGATCCTTCTTCTAAGGACTTTTGCTTACCCATACTCTGCTGTTCCCCATGTTTTGTACCTGTAGTTGATTGTTCTTAATTACTAAGTGTTGCTTACTGAATGACACCCCTCTTCTCCCTTGACTACTACTCCAGTTTCTCAAGGCCACTTTGGATATGATCCTGCTTTCCACTGCACTTTTCCCTTCTAACTGTTTTCTGCAAATTTAAAACTTATTTTTTCTGTTCCAGGTCTCTCTATTTCTGCCATGAGTGAAAAGATTGAATGGAACAGAACTTATGTAAAGCATGTGAACAATAAAAGGCACAATCAGACATTAGATCCCATTATCTCTTCTTTGTCATGAGAGTTAGGAATCTATTATTCTTTGTTGCTTATTATTTCCATCACAGCTATGCATTCTGGAGGTATTCTGCAAGTCATACAATCTTAAATCACTAGGTTGTCTTGTTTTTACTACAGGAATCCTTGACATCTGCTTCCTTAGTGTCTGCATCCTCTTCCTTCCCATGCTCTAGAACACATCACTGGCAGAAGTACGCATGCCTTATAGATGACTTGTATGTTATATATCATAAAACTGATAAGCTACTAATAATGATGAAGTATATGAAATACTAGAATGCATGAAAGTATATGAAATACTAGAATCAGTTACCCAGGAATAGGCTTTCTTTGAGAGATTCTACTAGGAGGTTGTGGAGGCAGTGGTGGTGGGGTTGGCTTAGTTTGTGGAGGAGCTGGTTGCTGTTTTGATTGCTGGTTCAAAGCTTCTATAATGCTGGCTGTCTTTGCCACTGGAGGTGGTGGTGCTGGAGAAAGTACATCTATAGAGGAAAGTTAGACAGCAAAACGGAATTAAACTTCTATTTACCATTTTGTTTCTTGAGTTCTCATCATGGGCTCCCCATTACAGGACTTAGCCCCATCTAAGAAAAATGCTTTACTACATGTAATCAATAACTTTCTGTTAAAGCAATCCATTGGAAGGGGGACCTCTTTGGAAAGAGGTTTACCTTTTTTTTCACCTAGTCAAGTCAGAGAGCTCACAAGTACTTAAATTCATTCATCATTAAAGTACAAGCAAAGAAGATTCTTACCAAAATCAGTCATATTCTTGAAAACAGTAGATCAGAATACACTTAATAAAGTGCTAATATTATTTGCTCAGTCAAGGCCTTCAGTTTGTGTTTTATGGAAAACTGAGTGAATAAAATTTGAGAAATTTTATTTAGAGGAACATCCTTCTTTAAAATCCTGTTACGATTAACAACTAACTCCACATTAGGTTTAGTAATTACTTAAAATTTCTATTGAAACCACCACAACAGCAGCTGGCAATTAAAACAGCTTTTTGCATTCCAATGGTCTGCACAAATCAAGCGCAACGTGGAGACACAGCCCCAGGCCTGGATGTAACACTCACCTTTACAACTACTGAGAAATGCAGCATTGAAACTAAATATATAAAGTGATGAGTTCTTTAGCTCTAGTAATAGATGGTATTTCCTGCTGACCCTGCACTACACCATACAGTCCTCACTGGAACATCAGAGAAGACAGTTCATTACTGGATGGGAATGACAGGCCAAAGCTACAGTCACCAAAAGAGAACGTATGAGTTGTGGAAATGGAAAAATAAGCCAACTATGATTAGATACAGCAGAAGGGAAAACAGGGGAAAGTGGAAACATACTTGTAGATGTTACACGCAATGGCGGCACAGGGGGATGAATAGCTGGTGGATCTGATGAAGACCTCTGCCTGCTTATACTTTCCACTCCTAAAGAATTTGTCTTCCACATTGCATTAGATGAGGAAATTGTCTGAATACCACTGCCAAGAACTGAAGGCTGAACTAAAAAGAGAGGAAAATACTGCATTATTATTATTGCTTACCCTAAGCACAAAGTGTTAATATTCACACCCGTGCTTTTAGAAATGGTGCAGCCAGACCACTATTTTCAGGAATAGGAACCACTGCATCCTGCTGGAATGCCAGAGCAGAAATCAGTCTGGTGTGAAAATTGCACAGCAAGACTTCACCCAGAAACTTCTAACATTTTACCTAAGCAAAATTTGTTTCCAATCATTACTTTAGAATGTGTCAACACTTTAAAAAAGCAGAGATTTCTCAACAAGAAGACACAAGGCAAGACTTGCTTCCTTCTTTAATCCCTGACTGATAACTGGAATCTTTTCAGGTACTGCAAGAAAGGACCTCACTCTCGCATGAGCTTTAGCGCACACTGCTGACTCAAAGTGAAACATCAGTTTTGACTTGGAAACAACACAAAACTGTAATTCCAAATTTCACCCAAGCAAGAAGCTATACTAAGTGTGGTGAAACATTTACAGTGTATGATATCTTCAGGGCCTCCTAAATGACTGCATTCTTGGGCTGAGAGTTGCCTCCTCATTTCATAAAAACACACTACGGGTTTCGTTCATAAAGCCAGTATTTTGCACATATTATGCCACTACTCCCTACTCCGCACAGGAGCATCATATTAAGAAAGGATGAAACAGAGTAAGGTATGAATAAATATTAGGTTGCAGGGAAAAGCATAAAAGGCTCAGAAGACTTGGAGAACTGCCTAAAGCTATGAGAATAACGGAGCAATAATACACAGTAAGCTTAACATCAACAACATCAGCAATCAACAAGAAGCTAAGATTGATGATACTATTATAGCTTTTAATTAAGAATATAAATTAATAGGCTAATACATTACTGGAGTAAAGAATAGGAGCTAATAATCTAAGCCAGGCAGCATGTCTTCCTGGCAGGAGTTGTATTATAGCAGTGCCAAGAAGTCTGGGGTTGGGAATGAAATTAAAATGACACTCTTTGAAAAGTGTCATTAATCAAGGGCAAACAGTGGGTAAAATAGGACGGTTGACCATGATTAAAATAATATCAAAAGGTAAAAGTCTATTTAACTATCCAATTGTATTACTAATTCAAAGACAGAATCTAACAGTTAAACAAACTAGGCAAACTCCTTGTGTTAATTTTTCTGTTTGGTGGGGACAACATTCCTTTCCATCAAATAAAAAAATGCTATCTAGATACTAAGCTTAGAGTTCATAGAAAAATGCTAGATGAAAGGAATCCCACCTTGGTTAAGTTTCATATGCTACTAAACTTCCCCCAGTCTCACGCTACCCTTTTAAAGTAACCCAATACCATGCTGTTCCATTGTTCTCAGTTTTCCTGCCCCCAAAATAATATATTTTAGTCCAACTTTTATGCTGCAGCCATTCCTGTGAGAGCAATAACTAACTTTTCATTTTTCACAGACGATCAATCTGCTATCTTAGACGCAATCCCTGGTGTATGGAGTCCTGACTTCTGCACAGTGCTCCCAAAGGCAGAAGCCCACGTGTGCCTAGAACACTCCTTGATCATATCTCTTCTCATGGAGTCTGAATTACAGCACCATAGAAAACCATGTGTTTAATAGCAATTTCTTTAATTGAACTTTACATAAATTTAGCATCCATGAAAGCTGGTGGATTAATAAAAGTATTAAAACAATGAAACACCGAACGTGACCTGTACAAAGAGGACCTATACAGACTTCTCAATGCTTCTTTTACTATGGTCCAAACAGATTACATGTAAAAATAAGAATGAAACTCACAGCATCATCTTTAATGGTAGATTTTGCAAGCACACAACCCTTCCAAATCAGGACAAGACACGTACATTTTACACTGCTCTACTGATCTTCACATAACCAGTAATCAGCAGTTACCAGGTCTCTAAAATCATCCAGTTAGGGTTGTCTTCATATCATGACACTAACACTTGTATTTCAACAACCTTGAAGCATATATTTATTAAGAGAAGACTTTGAAGGTTATAATCTCACGTTCTGCATACACTCTCCATTCTTTGAGGTCTTAAATTTTCACAGCAGACAAATGCTACGGAAACTGTGTCTTTAAACTGACCTCTGACAATGACATCTTCAAGAAAGAGAAGTATGAAAAAATGGAATATAAAAAAAATAAATAGTTGAACTAAATTAATTGCAGGTCTCCTTTTAATAAATGGTTTAACTCTAGTGAAATCATTTGGGTACTGTTTTCCCAAGCACTATTGTGTACTTCCTTGTAGATACACTAAAAATCAGAACAGTTGTGCAAATGCACTTCAAGTATATAAAACTAAGTCATCAGTAAACCATTCCAATACTTACTAGTGCAGAATAACTGCAAAAGAAAACCTAACAATTTAATAACTTAAAAAAGGAGTTATGATCCCCTTCTTCTAATATACAATGGTATTTTTCTGGTGTTAGTACCTTTGCCAATATTCCTTGGAGGTAGAGGAGGTGCACTACTCGTAACAGGTACTGCAGGCTGAATGGAAGGTGGACTGCCACTAAGTATTGCTCCATATGTTTCATTCTGTAAAATACTTGGCATAAATCCTCTTTGCTTATCCTTAGCAATGTTCGCTGCATCTCTTGCCAAGGATGCTACATTCGGCTGAAGCTGGTTTGATCCAAGCTGATAGAAGCTTACAGGCCTGTCCTCTCTCCGATTGGGACTGGGTTGCTTAAACACAATAAAACGAAAGTATTCATCATTACCACAGTAGTTGCACTCATTTCATATATTAGTTGATAGAAAGTTATTGGTTTTTAGAAAGAAAAAATGGCTTCTAAAGTGCTCTTTTGTTGCTTTTAATATGTAATCTAACACCTACTCTGTCCTCTTCAAGACAGAGTAACTGTGCACATTAACAAAAAAGATTAAATGTGAATTGCATTTCAAAACAATTAAAATATTCTCATTTCTCCTCTAGTATATTCCTGTAGGATAATACTGTATCCTTATATACACAGCACTATACTTCTATAGATAATCCATGCAGATATTCAGACAGAATTGAGTAAAGATTCTCTGCATCAAAATGCCTGGCAATATTTTCAAAAGTAAATAAAAACTGAAGATCCTAAGCCTCATCTGAAGTTCAGCAGTGCTAAATCCTGAACAGATGATCATGATCTGAAAGCCCAGACACAATTGCATGTAAGTATTCTACCTGTACCTCAGCCTACAACAAGTCAGAAGCAAAAACTTCGCAAGAACTCCTTTTAGCTCACCAGCATTGCTGGACAAGTTCAGGAGATTACTTCAATTTGCAGCTGACATGGAACATTGTTCATCCCATGCACATTATCAAATGAGATCTAATTAGCTGTCTTTGAGATTTACAGCAATTATCTGCACTTAGCATTATTCTCCCTGTTTCAACAGCAAGCATAGTAATTATTGCTATCAAATCATAATTAAAATAGCTGGAGTTATAAATTCATGTGGTTAGTACAGGAATGGGTTGTAACAATCTACATGCCAGAGAATATAAATATGCTTTCAGAAATAGTGCTAGATAAATATGTCGCTGACATACTGTCTGTATGAAATTAAAATAACCATTTATAGTAACAGCATTTAGGCAGAATAAAGATTTACACAAACAGTATCACTAACAATCAATCGATTTTCCTCAGAATACATTCAATGCTTACTCTGGATTGATCACATAGGGCCTTTAGACGTGTTATAGAACAGCATTATAGCTCAAAGGCTTACCAGAATGCTGTACGTGACAGCATAATCCCAACCCTTACTCTGGCTTAGCAGCCTCACTCCTCACTGGCTGATGCACTCCATTCCCTGACCCCTCCATTGTCCTGTCCTTTATAAGCCCATACTTCTGCTTTCTAAACCAGCAGCAGAAAATTCTGGGTTTGTGTTGTTGATTCAGCTTTTCATTGATTCACCAAACTGACACAGCTCAATACAGGGACAAACGTGTGTCAGAATGGAGGCAAAAGCCGAGGTAGGACCAGGCAGCCAGGATGTGCAACAGCAGCAGAAACCAGCTGAATTGTCTTAAACTTCTTTTGGGTTAGATTCTCTTTTATATGAAATACTCTGAACTAAAAGAACTTAAATTTCTGACAGGAGCTTTTCTGGAAAAGATTACAAAATCTATTCAATTGCTTTACCAGCAAAACAAATCCAACAGCTTGACATTCATAAAGAAAAGTCTGATGTGATCCTATGCAACTGCAGTATTCAGCCATGCATTCAATGTAGTCACAGACACTAGTCTGTGATTAATAGTCCTTAATCTCCTTCCAGAAGTCCCTGCAGTACAAACCTATTAATAATGGGCAGTGAAGTTGGAGCTTCATTACTTTAGCCTCACGGCTGAGTAGCAGATACCTTCCTGTATCAGATGGAGCTCAGGGACTCAAAAAGAGAACACTCAATTGCAGAAGGCAACTGGCAACAATGAAGGAAGTGAAGGAAAAGAACAGATCAAAAATACAAATTTAGAGAATGCCAGAAAGGGATTCCTAGTTGTAAATTGTTAAAATTTTTACAGCTGGAAAAAATGGAATCTATAAAAGTTTCAATCTGCTTTATCAAAAAGTTCAGCATTAGTGCTGTTGTTATCTGAGTGGTGATACAATACATAGGAATACATAAATACTGGCATAGAAATATGAAAGCTCATGCAGAAGTAAAAAGCACTATAGCAAAAAGCAATGTAAATGATATAATTATGAACATCATGCTTCTACATGTATGTGTTCAGAAAAATAATGTTGATACAAACCTGCAGCTTTTCATCCACATCATCATCACTTTCATCCAGATCTTCATGGAGTAACCGCCACTCATATTCTACATGAACATGAGAATTAAATCTTCCAGACAGTGCTTGAGTAAGCTAAGGAAAAATGAGATGACTGTTCACACCTATGTTATGTGCAGTACTTATTTTTAAATAATGTATTTAAAAACAAACAAAGCCCACATTCCTGATACAGGCCAGGATGCCACTGGCCTTCTCGGCCACCTGGGCACACTGCTGGCTCATGCTCAGCTGGCTGTCAACCAGCACCCCCAGGTCCTTTTCCAATGAGCAGTTTTCCAGCCTGTCTTTCCCAGCCTATAGCTCTGCATGGGATTGTGACCCAAGTGCAGGACCCAGCACTTTGCCTTATTGAGTCTCATATGGCCCATCAATCCAGATCCCTCTGCAGAGCCTTCCTACCCTCCACCCGACCCGCACTCCCGCCCAACTTGGTGTCATCTGAAAACTTAGAGGGAATCTTACTTGTGGATCTCTGACTAATAGCTCAAACAGAATCATCCCCTGGCCCCAAGAATTTCTGCATTTCTGCAGAAATGCATTTCTGATGCATCTGAAGAGAAATACAGTTTTCTTCTTAAAAGTCATATAACTTTATATAACCGTGTAACTATTTCTAAGGATATAACTATTTCTAGCACAGCATACCACTATTGTGTCTGGAATATATTCACTGAATATTCCGTTGTAAACTGTTAAATGTTCAGACATGATTTTGCTTATAAATGTACACATGGAAAGCACAATACTCACCAGCTCTTCACAGTGAGTGTGTTTTAAACGTTTAGCTATATCTAGTGGCGTCTCTCCTGCTTCATTTGCTATATTACAGCAGAAAAGAAATATATGATGAGTGGTGTCACTATTAACATGTCCATTACTAGAGATAAGACAAACCTGCAGATACATAGTGAAGTACTAGACCAATACAATCTAAAACTCAACTCTTTCATTTATATGTAGGTCCAAGTCATAGCAACCCTCTGAATATGACAAGCAGTAGCAATTCAACATGCCATATACATATGAATGACAGCCATGAAATGTTAGTATATAAGAGACAACAGGACAGCAATTAAAAATCTAGATTTGTTTTAAAATTTTTTTTTATAATAAAGATTATGTTTACAAAATTATGATAAACAACTGAAGAGAAAATGCACTTACTCTGACTTCACTGTTTCTTATCTGAAACAGTGAAACAGTGACAAATAGGAAATCAAAGTACACATTACCCTTTTACCTATTTCAATAGAAGCCTTCCCTCTCAGCAGCAGTTTGAGGCACTCAACGTTGTCTGTTAGACAGCAATAATGCAGGGCTGTGCTACCTTTACAGGTTTGCTTATCTAGATTGCCACTATTGGGAGTACAAGAAAGAAGAAGAAGAAAGCTGATTAAACTGCAGTTTCCTATCCTATATTATTAAATTGCTCTCATTTGAAGATTTTCAAAGAATAAAATTACATTTGCAAATACAGTTTTAGTATTTGTATTCCTTGACATAAAAACAATGTCAATGTGTAGTTTCCATCCACTTACCTATTCTGCACTAAAAAGTCAACTATATGGAGGGATGTTCGATCAACTGATCTAACAGCAAGGTGCAGTGCTGTTTCATCTTGCTCCTAAGAATAAAACAAAAACCCACATTTGTTTCCTCTGGTCCACAGAGAAGCAGAAGTTTTATTAAGGCATAAATTAGACCAATGAAAACATGTAATTTCAAAATATTCAGACACACTACCAATCTGTGAAGAATTATTGTATCCCTTTCAATCCTTTAAAGTAAACAAACAAATGGGTTAAAAACTAACAGATTACTGAATGATTTAATGTTTAATATTTTAATACTTTTAAAATATTAAAGTATTTGAAAGCAATTTTATATTAAAGTATTAAGTATCTTCTTTTGTTATTGCCGAATTACATTACTAAAAGGACAAGCATTTAGAACAGTGTTCCAACAGTTATTTTCAAATAATTTTTAATTAATGAATGCATATTGCACTTACAGCAATTTGTCTAATAAAATTTACACCACTTACGTGGCCATTGGCCAGTGGAATTTTTTCTGTGAGATCCACACCGTCAGCATATACTTGAACTAATCCAAGAATGTCTCTTGATTTGACTGCTTCACAAAGAGCATGCAATTTAGCTGTATTGTCAGCATGCTTCTTCCTTGCATATTTTCTCTCAATATACTTGGCAGTAATATAATCTTTTCTTGCATTCCTGAAATTGAATATGATTTACTTTCATCAGAAGACACACATTAGCATTTCCATAAATACAGGCAAGTCATTTGAAATAAGATCTACGAAAGACTAGTTCTCCTTAAGATAATTTTTCTTTTTGAATATGCATGTAACCATGCAGTCTCATATTTAAAGAATGAAATGTCGTTACAGAAGATGAGTCAAATATCCAATACGAACACAGACCATTAATTTCCCCCTCCAAACTCTGGTGTGTAGTTGAGGTCAAGACTACTATAATGCTGGTTTATGTTGCCTTGCAGGTTTATGTTTACCTGACTTGTACTCCTACACATGCTGGAAAGAGGTGGAAGGCATGGGATACAAAAAATAAATACATCTATCTTCTACCTCTGCACAGACTATCCATGCCTTGAATTTGAATTTGCAGTAGTGAAAGTATGTTCTTTAAAGCAACTCTTCACCACAACTGTAACAGGGAGGATGTAGTGGAGCTTTTAGTTACATTTCTAAACTGAGGTGAAAACTTAGCACACCTGAATGAACAGGAGTTATCACTTTTGCTGTTGATACCCAGCAACACATCCTCTTCCCATCACAGCAAGACAGGAGCTTGCCTGGATCCCAAAGGCATAACTCCTTACCAGCAATTGGGATGTACACAACATTGTACAGAAGAGACTTAACAAAGTCATACCTTTATCACCTAGATACCATGCAATGGGCAAAAAGAAAAAACTCCAACAAACAATAATAAATTGAATCAATGGAGAGCTCTTGTTCATAAAGCATTTGATAATAGTCCTTTGTAGTCTGTCTTCAGATTCTCGTTTCAGTAAAAAAGCCACAAATTTGATATGTAGAAGTACCAAATTAAATGATTTTTTATAATAGAAATTTTCAGAAGTGTTTTTATATTGATTTACCACTCAGTAAAATTATTAGTAATTTTAATTATTAATATCAATACTATGCATTATTATTGATAGTGGCAGTCAAAAATTATTTTAACTGCATTGTTTAACACTGGTTCTGTCAGCTCACTGCAAGTCCACATAATGTAAAATCAGCTTCATCCAAAGCCAATTCTTCTGGGTTTGTTTCTGCATTGTTTACTAGCTCTTTTATGATGGAGTACTATTCAGCCAAGTAGGCAGCTGTCCTTGCTGTATCTTCGCCATCACTGTTCAGTGTTTTCGAGGAATTCAGTTAAATGTTCTGTCTTTATTCCATATAGTTACAGACTTCATTCCTAGGCATAGTTCCTAAACACTATGTGTTCAGTATCTTGCAGGTAAATGTGCACCTTATTACAATTTCTATTTTGTGTTCAAATAGCACAAAATTAATTGCTTTGCCTTTCAAATCCCTATTCCTTGTGTGTCTTTAAAGTTCCCAACAAATCATGGTTAATTTGCTTCTGTCCCACAAACCATGAATCAGTGTTGGTAAAATAGTCCTTACTATTAGGGAAGGTAAAGTCAGAGAAAGCTCAATAAAATGGACATGCAAAGTATCAGAAAAAAAGGTTTCCTCCTTGGCTCTAAGACTATAAACAACACTTTACACATCTTCCATGGCCTGCCAGTCCAAAGTCCTTATGGCACAACTCCTTAGCAATATTATATTAAATGTCTGCCTTTCTCAGAGGTAGTGGCTCTTTACTTACATATCACTGCTTGGATTAGGTTTGACCATCTCATCACCTGGCAGACAGAATTCCATAATCTCATTAAACCCAGCATTCCCAATATTCTTTGCAAGCTGAAAAAAAATAAATCCACAGC
Organism: Sclerurus mexicanus; assembly: GCA_013396755.1. NCBI lineage: Eukaryota > Metazoa > Chordata > Aves > Passeriformes > Furnariidae > Sclerurus > Sclerurus mexicanus. Next base: position 257,056 of record VWZF01001188.1, read on the forward strand.
TCACTTAATAAACTTGTTCAGTTATTGGCCACACACATATCAAGGGGAGGGCAAGGGAGAATGAGTTGGGACCTTTTATTTCTGATTCTTTGTTCTGCTACTATGTCAGTGATAATGAACAGATTAGGTACCTTTTTGGATGTTAATTTTCAGCTGGGATTTACTACATGAACAAGTAACTGCAGAATAATCCATCAAGACACCAGTTCATACAATAAATGCAAATACTTTGTGCTGGGTAAGAACACACATATGAACTGTCACACAGAGCAGCTGATAAGTGGTAACTTCTTTGTGTAGCAAAGCTGAATACATTTTCTTCCTTTGGGGATTAAAGTTCTCTTCTAAAATAATGCTAAATAATTAATGGATTAAGTATTTGCAAGTCCTTCAATTTTCAATCTTAGGCACATTTATATGTCAAACAGCTGTGTTCTTTTCAAGAGCAACCAAGGGTAAAAACACTTGAAAAAACAAAACCCATGAAATTCTACTAGTTTGAATTCTAAGATAAGAAAAAGTTTACTGTAGGACACTATGTTCCGGGAGGTTCATTAAACTTGAAGAATTAAGCTTTCTTAAATTATGTTTATCCAGAGGCATGGAACAACACACTGTTAAAGTGATAAAAATATTCTTGTGTTAGAAGTATTTTAAAGCACTATTTTTGAGTTAATAACAGCAATTTGATTACCAAGAGTTCAGATGTTCCCAGCACATCTAACGTAAGTGATTGCATTCTGGAATAGTGAACACCAAGTTCTCTATGGATTCCTGAGCATTCTATGCAAGTTAGAATTCCCAAATTTGTTGAAAGCCAGGTAGGATCTGAAACAGAAAGCACCCACAGAATTAACCTTTATTCGGACAATTATTTCATTCTAGAAAATGTAGTACACAGAAATGAAATTCTGTAAAATAAGATTCTTCTACATGAATCATATATATATGTATTTTTTTCTTAATTTATATCTTTACATTTACTTTACTGGGAAACACAAACAGGGGTTTTTGAATCTGAAAGATGTGAAGATGAAAAATTTTATTTTATTTTTGTGAAGGACATTGCTCTCCAAGGGAGCTGCTCAGACAGTCTGGTTTGTCATTCTTCACACGGCTTTCAGGAACTGCATTTTTCCACCACCAATATAAGTGCCACATTCTCAGCTGGGAGTACAGTAGCAGTTTAAACTGAAATAACAATGTTTGCAGGGTTGGCACTTTTTTGTACTTCAAGTATAGACTTTAGACTAAGTGAAGCAGAAGTGATTCTGAAGTATGCATAAAGCACATGCTACAATGGATTCTCACTCAACTACTTCAAAGATGCAAAGGCTCATCCCTGTCCTTTCGTAACCCTTACTTGTCTTTTCTTCTGGTATTTTGCACTTTATTACAACATTTCCTCAACTTCCAGAAAAATAATTAATTTCTCAAGATTCAGACAGCTTAGTAACTTATTTATTTGATAAAGGTTTGGTAGTTGCTATTTCGCTTTCCTCCTTTTAAGACAGCAGGATTGACTCTTCCCGTAGTCTTATACAATATCTATTGCTGGCAGTAATTATCGATTTATAAAGTGCAGACAGCATCAGATCTGATGTTTTCAGCACAGTGTCACATCAAAAAACCCTAAGTCCTGCACTGCCTCTGTAACATAAAAGACCACAGGAAACAGCAGGATTTAAAAAATAAATTGAAGAAAATTAAAGTAGAAATTCATTGATCAACAAAACCAACACTGTAAATCATAATTAGCCAAGTGCATTCTTTTCCAAATGAGCACAGCCTTAGACATATTCCCTGTCTCACTTAGTCAAACATTACAAAAACAAACAAGAAAAAACAAAACAAACTAACAAACAAACCCACACAACCAACCAATCAAAAAAAAAACCAAAACAAAAAACCAAGAAAAAAAGATGTATTAAAAAAATGCTCCATGTATCTCATGGCTGCTCAGTTTTACCTAAATCTTATATTATTAATCCATATTTTATGTAAGTTCATTTGATTCATAAAGCTAAAATTAGCAAAATACATGGGATAAAAATAAGCTCCTTAGTAACTTTTCTCTCCACAGACAATAAGCATATAGTAAATCAATCTTACTAAAGTAGTTCCATTAAATTGTAGCATATTCTACTATGTGTACAATTTTTATGAAATAAGGAATAAAAGTGAACGCATAAAACATTAGCTTAAATCTTCTCATGAGCATTTTTACCAATTAGAAATATGCTTAATTAAGTCACCTTGTGCTCCACAGTCACAACAAACATCATTTCCAGTCATCCTTTGGACTTCAGATATAATTTCTTTTGTCAGTTCCTGGACAATATTATTTTCTCCCGTGTTATCATCTCCTTTGAATGCATTATTTAAAGCTTCCTCTTTGCTGTTTTGTAGCACAGATGTCCATCTAAAATGGTAGTAATATTTTGCTATTAAATGTTTTGGCACTTCTAAAGTTCAAGGTAAGTCTCAGTAGAACACCAGTACCAAAAATAAAATTAGTGAAGTAACTCACATTTGACATTCCTGTTCATCCTCTGCTTGAAAATGGTATGTTCTGTCGTCTGCACAATAAATAATTCACACACCGATTAAAAAAAATTATGGAAAAACTGATTTTGCAGAAATATATTTGAAAAATCTGAAATTAATTGATGTATGATTCCTGAGGTCTCTAGTCTCATCACTGGAGTACTGACAGAAAAAAAAATCTATTCAGCAAGTTTCACTCTTACTACCTACAGTTCACCTATGAGTACACCCATGTTTAGCCAAGGTGGCTTGTTGCATTTGAAACAGAAGCAGTTTTCTTCAGTGCTGTCCTTCCACCACATAAGCAGCAGGAGAGCACAGGAAATGTTCCATGTTCTAGATATAATCTCAGTAACTACAAGGCTAAAGCTCTGATGAGAGGGAGGGGAGTAAAATATAGAGTCCATATTTGAGTTTATCTGAGTATATAAGATAGAAAGATTTAAAGAGTCCAAATGAGCTCTTAAAACCACAGTAAACAAACCTGGCAAAACAAATTTTCCAGGCATAAAGTCCAAACTACAATCAGCATAAGCCACAAGCTGTTTCAATTAAGTCAAGCTCACAATTTTCAATTTACTACTCTTTTGTAATTCTAAGCATTGTTATCATAGTGTACTACTGAAGAAAAAAGCATAATATATTTTAAGTCTATGCAGTAAATGAGAGACAACACGGTTTAATGACCGAGTTGGAGTTAAAATTAGAATAGCTGATGAGAAGAACAGAAGTAAAGCTACCAGCAAAAAGATATTCTAAGATGAAAATTCATAGTTTGAAAAATATTCAGGTAAAAACGTATTAAAATATAGCTTCAAACACGGGAAATATTAAGACAATGAGGATATATGAAAGAACAGAAAGGAAAGTGCTACATAAAGAGATTCTATCTTGCCATGATATAGCAATTTGCATTTTGTAAAAAACAAGGAATAATTTTGAACTATACAGTAAAACAAGGCAAAAAAGCTGTCTGGAGAAGGCCAGTTATGCCTTGTCAAGTGTGTAACAACATTGTGGTAAACTGATACTGGGGGAAAAAATGACATGGTCATCAACAAAGAAAGAAAGTGCAAAAGCAAACAGGGAAGCCCAGTGACTTGTGCAGAAATGAAGAAACTGCATATTGCACACATGCATTATAGTCTATTAACATAAGCAGCACGGCTTACATGTACAAATACAAAAGAACTTTATGCTCCAACAAAGAAACAAATGAGGAACACGTTTATATTCTTCTCTCCAAATAATTCAAGATACATATTTCAGTAAAATGTCCTGGTGAGAAAACACAGGAAACATTCTACTACATAATTTTGTATCATCCCATTCTGATCCCAAAATTATTCAGTTTTGGTGGGTTTAAGACATAGACTCTTTATCTCACATTTTTATCTACAATGAGATAACAAAACCAAAAATGTTTCCTGTATTTTCTTAACAGTTACATAGCAATCACCAGACTTAAATTTTAAAATATCTTTCGATCTTGTGCAGAAATCGTAACTTTTCAAGATGATAAGCTATGACATTTTCAATATAAAGAGTGATGCCCCAGCAAAAAGTTACTCTGTTGTAAGACAGCATAAAATGATATAGAAAAAGGAATGAAGACAGCTTCTAAAAACAAGTGGTTTTCCAAAGAAACAGGTACAGTTAGTTGCATTATGCTCAAGTAAGTGAAATGTCAAAGTGTCATAGGAAGGGCATTCTATAAAGGGAAGAATTCTACAACTGGGAAAATGTTCATGTGAATTACTGACACATCTACAGAAGTAATGCAAAACTCTGCTATGAGCTGCAAGTAAAAAGACCTAAACAACAAACCTACGTGATATGAGGTCAAAACATTTTTTCTCCTCTGGGTTTGTTTTCACTTGGCAGGTTAACAGATTGAGCTTTGCTGGAGGTCGGTTAGCCTATTTGAAGATAAAACATACACATTTTAGTACATTAATACTGACTGAACCCTGCAGTTTGAAAACACAGGAAAACATCCCACAGGCCAAGAAGACTTGACAAATGGCTCTTTAATTTTCAAGGTAGCCAGGTTTTGATCCATGTTTTTGTCTGCATCATGGTTTTTAACGACTTACATTTGACTACTTTATTCACTGGTAACTGGATAGACACTATTATTTGGAAAGGGGTAAAATCACTTCAATTATCAGTAATGAGTAATACTTAATTTGAACGAATCAGGTATGAAAAAGAGACAGGTTCATCCTACATTTAATCTCCTAACACTCAGACACTTAGTTTTAAAAAAATCAGTTGTTTAGTTTCCAATAACAAAATAGTTTGGCTCCTGCTAATATCTTTAAAGAGTCTTAGATAATCAGTTTAGAACAAATGCTCCATTTTTAAATCAGTAAAGGGACACAGTGAAGGAAAATAGGAAGTTTGTACAGAGAAGTCTTGCAGCAAGCATATGTAAAACTAAACTGAGCTAACTGATAACTAAAAAATTTAGTGCAACAAAATGTATTTTATAATAATAAATGTTTTCTAGTCAAGTTCCTCTCAGCTGTCTCAATTCCTTTTTGAATAGAAAGCGGCAATGTTTTACTAAAAGCAAACTGCACAAGCAACTTGCACTTTGAGAAAGACTCATAAAGGTTACAGAGACTTTTCAAATAAACAGCACCTCTGCACTAACCTCTTATTTCGCTTAACCTACCTGCTCTACAGACCTAGAGTAGGACCTAGCAAGACATGTCTGCAGCCTTGACTGAAGAAATGGCTTGCACTTCCTACAATGGATAACTAGTTTCACTCTTCTTTTAGAATAATTAAAATATGAAACCAGACTTAACTAGTAAGCCTTTGCTTTAGACAATAATATCTGAACTTAAACCATTAGGAAAGTACTATTCTAAAGATAGTAACATTCATAAACACATTATCAAATGAAGCTGAACCATCACATAATGTAATTAACTTGCAATGAATCATAAGAAACATAGATCTTCTCACAATTTCTCCTAAATTTATTGATAAAAACATTTAATTCAAAAAAGGACAACAAGTCCAAAGAGTACAGATTCCCTTGAAACAATCTGATAAAACAATGGAGCTGGCCCCAAAAGAACAACATTATTTTATCTGAACACCAGTCAAAAAAAAATCAAAACCATGGAGAAACATAAGAAGGGAAACAATTAAGTATTTTTTTCCTGTCAGAAAAAAAAAGAAGCATGATGTCCTTGAAAAACAGCAGGTTCATGCTTTGCCCAGCATAAGCAGCAGACAAAACAGTCATGCAAGCTTTGAAACAATAAACCTGCAGGTCACTTGCTGGGCAATGCAGAACAAATTATACCCAAGAGAGGTTTCAGAGGCAGCAAGATGACAATTTATTGACAACTGTATTGTATTCTCTGCCTAATAAATAGCTTTTCAAATTCCAGACATTCCTTTTAGTAGTAAAAGTGCATACACTTTTAATGATTTAGGTATAAATTATATATAAATCTATAATTACATAGATTTAGGTACAAGTATTTATACATTATTAATTATATGGACACCGGGCAACTCATATATAACTTTCTCACTGGCTCTGTGAAATTGTAAAAATGCAAGTAAATTTAGGTTAAGAGAAAATCCCCTTGCCCCAGAACTTTGGATCTGAAGTACATTCGGGACCTAATTAGTTTTCTGTAACTTATGAAACATGAAGCTGTAATTGAATGCGCTAAAACGCTTCAGAGAGGTCTGCAGGACCAATGCACACAGGACTCATGTCTCTGGACAGCAGAACATAGCACTAATAAGTCTGTAGAACCTAGAACACATCCTGGGCCAATATGCTGATCTGGGAATCCATACACATTATCTGAGGATCTCCTAACCTGAAGTCAGCATTAACAAAGGTATTAAACACCCTTAATATGTGGTTGATACCACCTCGTTCACGCTTCTATCCGGCAGTGGGTAACAGTGTCTCCACCCACCTCCCTGACACACGCCTGGCACTTGGTGGACAACACTTGGTGGACAACACGTTTCCATCACACTGCACGTGTTGCTTGGGGAGAAGTTGGAGGTAAGAGACAGAGGGAGGTAAGGCTGTATAGATTCTTTAGTAGGTGGATCGGGACATTTGGCAGGATTAGGAGACACTACAGCAGAAAACAGTAACAAATGTGTACCTGCTATTACGCTACTTCTTTGGAACCTCAGAACTTCATTTTCCTGCTCGAGTTCCTGATCAGACAATTAAACTTCAGGCTACTGCTGAATTTCTGGACCCCATTGTTAACAATCATCTTAACAACCCTGAAAAGATGGGCTGCCACTTTTCATGCCATACAAAGACTTAAATATCAACTTGTGTTCCTTCCTGCAGAAATGGCAGCCCTCTATCAAGCAAGACAGATATATAATCTGTTCCAGCAACAAACAGTAAGTGTAGGAATCAAAAGGTTAGGCATCTGAGACAATACAAGAGTGCCGTGATATAGAGCTGATTTTTACAAAAGGCACGAGCAAATGTGTCCACTTAACAGACTGATCGGCTGATTTCATCATACATTTTTTTCCTGGATATCACAGTGACTAAATTCGAATAAAATGATTAAATCTGATTGTTTTGTCTTCAGATTGCCCTCTTAATTATCGTGGTAGAATAAACTTCCCAGTATTAGAGAAAGAACAACATAAAAAGTCTATCTTGTATTCCTTTTTTTGCAGACAACCAGAACACTTCATTTAAGTTCTTTAAACACAGATCAGCTTTGAGGAATCTGAGGTTTCTGAAATCTAAGTTTTCCCCTTGTGACTTCTTGATCTGGAAAGCACTTAGAAATTCCTAGTTACATGGCTCAACCTGCTTCTATCATTGCTTTTTCATCCCTGTACATTAAATTGCAGTCGGGTAGATGTCAGAAAATTTCCAACTGCTAATAATTACGCAAAGAACCAGTGGCTGTTTTTCCATCAGCCATTACTTGCGTGTTGCTCTATGAATGCTACTTTCTTTGAAGCTTTTAGTTGTCTAAAAGTATAACTTCTGCAGTGCAGGCAGGTACGTTGAGCACCACAGCTGGGTGACTGACACAGAACAAACCATACTCTCTCCACCCATCAGGAGAGCACTTGGCAGGCAAGTTTAACTCAGAATGCAGCATCTGCAACTGCCTGGAGATAGCTGTTCCAGAAACTAACTAAAAAAATGGTCCCTCACAAAGAAAGGCTTCATGATCAAAGAAGAGAAATCCATGATAAATACTCAGCCCTTAAAGAAAAAGTATTTACAAATCTGTATTTGATAAAGAAAAAAAACCTGACAAGTAAATTTCTGAGAGATGGTTCATTTTGATGAACTGCTGGGACAACAGAACACCACATCTTATTTTAGAAACCAGGAGGTATCAACCCTGAGAAATCAAAGTTGTTCCTTCAGAATTCTCCTAAGACATTTAGAAAATTCTTAATAAACTGACATCACTTCTACTCGTTTCAGTGTCTATGAAACATTAATTTATTTTTTACATAAAACTGCCATCAATAGATAAGGGGAAAGTGAGCAAATAAGTAAAAATATTTTTAGGGCCTATTTTAAAACAAGAAGGGACTCTTTTCATGTTGTAATATAAAAACATCAAGACCAAACCTGTGAAACTCACCTATCTAAACTCACATTTAAGTATCTACTGTAGGAACTGATTTCCAGCTACAGCTCCACTGATTTCAGTGGGAACTTACTGCTTCTAAAAATGCTGGACCATCCAGTAGACAGCTTATAAAAAGAGAAGAAAACAGAGCCTTGATGGACTCAGTAGTTGTACTGCCATGTGAAAGTTTTCAAATTCTGCTCCACAAATGGATTTTATAGCCTCTGCCAGCTCTGAGCTGCCCCAGCTACACTCCTACTGGTCCCAGTACACCTTGTCCAACACCAAGTGCAATTACAGCACGCACAGACACCAGCACAGAATGCACTAACAGACTCTTCTCTGACAAAGACGTGCTCATACACACTCAAATGAGAAGAGGAATAAACTGGTGGACAATCCCAAAGCCAAAGTAATGACTCTGCTTTGCAGGCCTGGCTTTACACTCCTCCTTAACTCCTGGTTATCAATTCCAAAGGCAGCAGCCTGTGGTCAGATGCACAAACGAGAGATTGATTCATTTTTGCTGCCAGGGTCAACTCGTAGTCATAGCGACAGGCATAACAGGATGAAGAACAGAACAGTTCATAACAGGACCAAGAAACAGGACTGTTTATTAGACCAAGAATGGGAAATAGTGTCACGGAGTTATTTTTTGCCTTAAGAAAGTTTCTTAAAAGTTTTGAGAAAACAATATAAAATGAGAAAAGTTACAGGAAAGCAAAATCAAGTTGAAAGCCAGGTGCGAAAAGGTCCAAAACATGAAAGTATAAATTGCTAAAACTTTAACAAACTTTTAGTATTTATACTTCATGTGTTTCAAATATTGGCAGCAGTAAAAGAGAGGGACTTGTAACTCTCTATTTCCCGTCATTCTGGTAGGAGTTGTTTTCAGAGTCGATTTTCCCCAACAGGTACTCCTCATGAGCTAACACACTACCATATAGCAGCAAAGCTGAGGGGCAGGAGAGAGCATACTCTCAGTTTACCTTGCAAATATAAAAAAGCTGTTCAACTCCCATCTAAGAGATGGCTTAATGCCCAACCATATCTTTAAAAAAATAAAAATGAAGCTAGAATTTGTATTTTTAGATAGCCTGGTAAAATATGAACATTTACATGTACTGAGTCACTAAAAAAAAAAAAGCCTTTTTTTTCCATTAATAGTCATGAGCATTAAAATAGCTGTATTTTTAGATACTGTGTATGTCTCAATATATTTCTGAAAAGCTTCCTTAAAAAATAATATCCCTCATATTCAAAATACTGCATCAGGAATCTAGCTAATTCCAAATTATAAATATAGACCGGCAGATCTTGCCTTTTTGTATTAGCAACCATGTACATAAAATACTGTAAACAAATACTTACTGTACCATGGGAAATTGTAAGAAAACCATTTTTAACTGAGCACTTCCTTTTCTGCCACACTTTTCTGATTCTAGTTTAAAGGGGGAAAAAAAAAAAAGGTGACTCAGTTTTAAATATATTTTGTATTACACTGCTTCAGCTCTTAGGACCTAATGCTTTTTCCAGTAGGCTCCAGCAGTACTTACCCATCACTTTTCTTGTACAGACTCCCATTTCGTTCAGTGCCGTGCTCCTTGTTTCCCTGAGGCTGATGTAAACTGTAAGCTGTACTCTGACGAATCTGAGAATCCTGAAATCAACAGCAATTTGTAAGGCATTCCACACTTTCAACCAAACTAACCCCCCATTAATGAGTTTTTCCTTCCTACTCTAATCCTACAGGGCAAGTGAGGCATATTTTTCCTCCTCAATGAGAAAGAATAAGATCCATTTCTTTTTTCAGAGGACACAAGAATCATTTGAGAAGTAGCCATTGTCAGCACCTGCCAAAATCCTTATACTTGCTTTATTTAGGTTTACTATTGGCTATAATATATAGGGGTTTTAACCCAAAACTTCATTAAGTAGTGGGCTTTCCAGCTCATGCAACACTACAAGGTACAAATATTAAAGATTATTATTACCTGCAATTGCCAGTTTACCCTTCCATTGTAAAAAAAAAAAAAAAAAAGAATTATACACATCAATCCAAAGAAGTGATTTTCCTTGTGGAAACTGATTCAAATTATTGTCTGAAAAGCATAAGACACCTCCTGGAAACATAATTCAGGACTCATAGAGGAAAACTGAAAAGTCATTTCCAAAATAACTTAAAGCAAAATACCTTGAACAAAGTAGAATTCTGAGACAGGCAGAGACAAGGATGAACTAAGTCCTTCTCACTGCTCTCAGAACTACCCAGAGAGAGGACCCACTCCTGCAAGAGTCTACCTTCTTAAAAAATAAGAACCTGAAAATGAGGAATCTGATGTGTCATGCTATATTAGCAGCAGTAACATGCCAGGATGGACCTTTAAATCCATACAGTAACAACAACTATTACTTATAATTGTCATTGTTTTCTTTGCTACTATCATTCCTCTATGGACATAATTACACTCCTGTTATATATGGCAGATAATAAAAGTATAGCAAGGAAAAAAACCACAAAGCAGCTCACTTACATGACTATGAGCTATTCTAAACATGATGGCAGGGACAGAGCTACCACCTACAGCGCTGTTCAGAGCACTCTGGACTCCACACCTCCAGGCTCACCCTGAATACAGTGCTGCAGCTCAGTGGTCCTGAGAACCATGAGCTGAGCTCCACAGGCTGCAACACTCCTTGGTGCTCCTTCTCAGCAAAAGCAACCTGTGCCCACTTTCCCTGCCTCTCAGCTAGAGATCTAGGAAGCTCCATCAGGCAGCTACAATGCGCATCTAAGGCTTTTCAAGGCACTACAAAACCACCACTTAAATGTTTGTGCCTGACAAAGCATCCCTTCAGATTTAAACCAGTCTGTTTATCGTTCCTCTCCAGTTTGTTTACACAGAACTATTTGGTTTTGCACTCTGGCTGCACAGCATAGAGCCAGAACAACATTTATAACAAATTTCTGTCCCTCATTAAGAACCGCTGCATGCATACATTTACTGACTTCTGAAGAAAATCTGATCTGACACTGCCTATTGTGCCCTACCAATGCCTTGATCTCTGCCTCCCATTAGTCAGTAAAGGAACTCCATTCCCGAGAAGATTAGAGGCCTTACAGGAAATTAATTTCAGTTCTCCCCATCCTCAATCATGTAAAGATTTCAGGTGACCTCCAACACCTACTCATAGCACCATTCCCATTACTTAAGTCTATGCTGCTGCTTTTTATGCATTATTTTCTGTTGTATTTCAGCTCCCTCCCTTCAGCTGTTTACACTCAGCTGCTGTGTTTGGTCAAGCCGGCAAACCAATAATACAAGCTTCCTGCCTTATTTCAGCAGGAGAGGAAGCTGCTGCAGCTGACGTGTATTTCCACACATTCATTACTATGAACAGTATCTTTAAAAAATTTAATACTATTTCATGAAAAGAACCTGAGGATAAATATATTCTCCATTTTAAATCCTCAGTTCAGGTCATGTCCAGATCAACAGTGCTCAATATGATTGCCTGATGATGGTTTTCCACAGCTCTCTAACAAGAAGTGCATGATTTTGATTTATCTCCTAACAGAAGGGATGCCACCCCACAAATCACCATCACAATTAACACTCTTCCGGGCAATTTCAGCATGCCTTTTGCATATGTGGACTCTCCAACGGATCTTCCCTTATTTCTGGTTTGCATATTGCACATAACAGAGATACAAATCACAGAGAACAGGGTCAGACCCAATGGCCTCATCGAAGGAGCAGGAACACTGTACGTTACCTGTGGGAGGAAAAGGATCACCACAGGATAGAGGACATACCTAGCACAGAGTGCTGTCATTTAAAATCTTTTCAACATAACAACATGAGAACAGACTGAAGTACACGAGCCTAAGAAATGGAACTTTGACCACTTTATCAGCTTTGAAATGCAGATAGGCATAAAAAAATGGTGAGTCCTTTAATTGCAGCATGTTTTTAGTGAATCACTTCACTGACCATAAAGAGGTTTGAAATTATTTCTTCCGAAGTTTATAAAGACAGACTGACTTCAAGCTGAACTGCATAGCTAAAAATGAAATAAATCTGAAAACAGTATTCTCTAAAGATGGTCTGAGACTACTGATACAAGACACTCTAAAATCCTGTTTATCAGCCCCACTATGTGAACACAACAGAACTTCCCATACTAGGTGCTTCAACTTAGACACAGCCAATTTTGGCTACCCATTCCACAGCTCCCATGGAGCAGGATTTTTAGACTGTTCAGATCACTCCTGTGTGTAAAGCTGCCAAAAAAGTCCTTACAGCTCTCCCAGAGCTGAGCTTCTCTGTCATTTGCAGGATGTTTTAGAGATTCATCCCTCACTTATTACAGCCCCACGGAGCCTCCAAAAGATCTATCTACCAGAACCTCCTGCAGGCAGCCTCTCCTGTAGCATAGCTACTGTAATTTTTGTCAACAAACACAAAATTCCTCCTATTTTGCAGAGGCCTAAATAGATTACAGGTTGTACCAAAGCAGAAGCGAATCTAAACACTACAGACACAGGAGGTGACCTCACCCAAGGTCATGGGAACAAGAACAATTTAGGCAACACAACTCTAAGGTTGACTCTGAAACTTGCAGGACCTCTATAGTTTGAAAACTAGAAGTTTCAAAATTAAAAATGATGACGGTGCACACAAAATGACATTTCAAAAAAAAGTTTCTATACAAACCAAGTTGTGTGTGGAAGGAAACTATGTATACAGGCACAACAAAAAAGGTTCACTACGAGTGCTTATGTGTTTTTTTAAACACAGCAGAAACAATATTTGTCGACGTGCTATCAGTGAAGTCCACTCTAATTAAAAATACATATATTTTTAAAATCTTGCAAGAGCATCACATCAAGCAACTGGATTTAATCTCCAAAAGAAAGCACAAAAGAAATCACCAATTTGTCTTCCAGCAATTTTCTTTCATGAGAACAATCTGATAACTTTTTCTTTTCTTTTTTCTTTTTGGTAATAAAACAAACCAAAGCGGAGAAAGAACCAGTCTTTTCATTCTGGCAGACAACAGCTTAGAGGAAAAATCCAGTTTCTTGAAATCTGAATGGAAATCATGCCAACTATTTTCATTAAAATATAGCAACACTTACTCTCCTAGACTTCGGTCACAAAATGTAAATGCATTTCAGGAAGGAAAAAGAAATCAGTTATAGTAAAGGAAATTACAGTGCAACAAGAATAATATTAGTGGGTTGTGCAGTAAATTACATCAGAACTCTTTGGCATCCCACCGATTAATTGATGTTTTCAAAAAAACTTTAAAAATAATTATACTTCTTGTGCTCTGCAGGTAAGCATCTGTATCTAAATTTGCAAAATTAATACATAATGGTTATAGCACAAAGCACTTTCCATGCTTGGATTTTTAAATGTCACAAATCCAGTAGAAATCATAAATTTATGTGTATTATTAGTTTATGAGTCTGTGAGCAGAGGTGCACTCATCACATCTTCTATGTACATTTAATATCAGTATCACTGATAAGGAGGTAAACACGGAGAAGCAACATTTGCAGCAACCATGAAACCCAACAGTTTGTGGTATTCCTCCTGAGCAAAGACCCAATTAAAATCAGAAGCCTGCTAACACACCCTAAACAGCAAAGACCCCTTATTGAGAGTGGGCAATCAATGGTGAAGCCAAAACAGTCACCATTTCCAGGAGGATCACTAGTCTCTTATTCTACAGAGCTCAAATTTGGAAGTTTGTGGCAAATCACTGAGTCCTGAATGCCAGGCAGAATCTAAGAAAGTGCCTGCAGGCTGTATGGGAGTTTGTACACAATGGTCATTATGACAGACTCCACAAGGTAACAAACAGAACCTCAGTGAAGAGTGTTCAAGGCTGTTCCAAACGCCTGTCAGCAGGTCATAGAATCACATGGGTTGTTTGGTCTGCAAGAGACCTTTAAAGATCATCCAGTCCAACCCCTGGCTGTGGGCAGGGACATCTTTCACTTGACTACATTGCTCAACAACCACCATCTGTTACCAGTAAAAGCCAGGAGTCACCGTAACTTTTACGGGAACATCAAAGCAAGACCGGAAAAGATCAAGGAAGTCTGAGCTCTACAGACTAAACTATTTCATCATGATCCCTCTCAGAAAGAGAATCTGAAAAGGGGGAGGGGGCTCATTCATCACTTACTCAGGGCCCAGCAGCCATACAAAGGAAGCTGGCTGGCATTTATTTATATGAAGAGGAAGCACTAGCAATCTGAAACAAAAGTAGACCCGATATTTAGGATTACACTAAATTACACAAAAGATGCTTACTTCCAGAGCAGAGTTTGCCAAATGAAACTTCTCCAGAATTCCCTAAGTCTAACGGCAATCGTAACAGAAACTCAAAAAATACTTATTTCTTGGATTGCCAAACTGGCCCAATTCTTGCACATTTGAACTCTGGCATCTGGCGGCAGAGTAGCAAACTCAACCGTCACTTTTGCGGATGATGACAGAGGTGTTTTGGGATGTGAGGTTCAGTTTTACATAATCTTTATACAGTTTGGAATAGTATTGTGAGATAAGGCTCTATGAATAGGGTCTCCTTGATACTGCCAACGTTTTTTCATTCTCAGTTTGAGCAATGGTGCACCACCTGAAGTATTTTGCAATATTGGTAACACAAAGAAATTAAGTAAGTCTCAGTAAGTCTTCAGTAAGTCTCTCATTTTCAGTGGGCAGTCTTTAAAAAAAAAGAAAGGCTTTGTCAGAAACATTCAATATCAGCATCAAAACAAAGATGAACGAACAAAAGAAATTAGATGTCTGATAGAAGTTAAAATAACTCTACTTGGAATACTAACATTACATTAGAAGTAATTAAAATGGGTATTACAAAGTTAAACCACCTTATATGCTCACCTCTTTCTGATCAACTTGGAGTGCTGATTTTAAAATATCCCTAAGCTGTGTTAATTGTCTTCTTTCTTCATCTTGTGCCTGTTTAATCTTGAATTAAAAAACAAAGGTTAAAAATAACATTATTTTTTATCTTCAATGCAGGTCTTTCAAATTTGCTGCTTCATTGGTTCATTTTTCTGAGAAATGTTCAGCAAGAATGAAAACACAAAGAGAAAAGATAATGTGATCAGTTTATTTTCCTTTATACCTTCAGAAAACTTGATAATGGCTAGGATGTTGCTGGGTTAAGACTTTGATATTGCCTCACAATGTTCTCGCTTCTTTGTGCTTCATTTGAAACCACATGCCATTTTCCACTTAGACAGCAAACACTTTGGAGCAAAGGCTGTTTTCCTACCATTTTACACAGCTGGGTCCCGAACCGAAACTAAGCCTTCTGAATGCTCTATTAGAACAAGATTTTACTCAACAATCTATTCAAAACTTTAAAATACTGACTATTAAAACAGTCAGCCAACCTGAACCAGAATGATCATGTTTCTACCATAACAAACTGAATTTACAACACAAATGTGAAAAGTTGCTACTCACTGTATAAAGATCTGTCGAGAGTGTCTCAATTGACGGCTTGAGACTTTCAACTGCTTTTAACCCATCCTGAAAGAAACTTAAAATGAAGAGCAAAAAGCAAGCTGTTAGTAAATTTTACTTGGTATTTTCTGCTTTAAAAGTTGCCAAAGGAAGACATGCATATTATTATGCCATGCCATAAACTTCAAAACATTAAACTTTTTTGTAATGCATCTTTGGCTGCTCCACCTCTTTTATTTCCATCATAGTTTATTCTAACATGCAGCATCCCCAATTAGATTCAGAACTGCCACAATCCACTGCCACATAAATTTTCCTCATTCTCACCTCAAATACAGGTTCTCATCCCACTTTGTGAAGGCCCAGAACAAGCAAGATTCATTTGTAGAACAGCAAAAGCTCTAGTAGATATAAAATGACTGTGACTTCTTGAAGCCAAATAATTTCATGCCTGATGCAATCTTTCTACTTAAGGAAACCCCCTTTGTTTCCCAAGCATTAATTATAGTTTACATGTAAACTGATTATGCTACATCTTACTGTATTATATGTATTTTTGTATTGGCAGACTAACACTATCTGTGCCAAGTTTTCCAGTTCTTAAAAAAATAGTAATCCAAATTAAAAAAACAGATTTTAAGAAACTACAATTACATGCATATTTGTTTCAAAAATTGCTGCATTGTTTGTAACATGAAATATTTTCATTCTGGGAAGCAGACATGAAAGCAACAACACTGCACAGCATTTATGTTATTGAAATTTTATTAAACAGACAGAGTAGATGAATGACATACCACAAGTAAAACTGATTTTAAAAGCAACATAGCTATATAGGGGGAAAACCACATAGATGCAGACTGGTGTTTTAAGATGAAAACTTACTGATTTGGACAGGTTAGCAGTGGCTCTTTCACAGTTATAGCTGTAACTTCATTGCTACATTACTGATTTGTAAGACTATAATAAAAAGTACATAATTCTAATGAAAACTATGTGTTTCATTACTGGGTCCTCCAATGAACTAGAAAAACAGTGATTCTTTCAATATAGTTTTATCCTACTGGTTATGTAATTTATTTGTCTTGAGCACAGAATTAATTTAGATCATTTCTAGATACACTCCAAAAAGTGCATCAGAACTAATGGGCCGCCAAGTAACAGATCAAACTAATAGCTCTGTTTCAAGAGTAGTTAATAAACATGGCAAATTATTGTTTGGCACTCCTTTGGAACACAGAGTTATATTCCAAGTAACAAGTTCAGTCTCATTACATGTTTCAGAAAATAGTAACAAAAGCTATGACTTGTCTACACCAAAAGCAATCTGTCAAAAGATAGCAAGAAAGCTGAATCTTAAGATTTATTTTGAATATTCTAGAAAACCATTATGATGATGTCAAAAGCTGAACACAAAACACTGCTCCAGTTACTGTGTAGATATAAAGAAAACTAAAACATACTTGCACTGAGCATGAAAGTACTTGATCAAGTTCTGAAGCAAGTCCACTCCTTTTTTAATCTTGATTTCATTGACTTTCAGCAAGTACTGTTAAAACAGGGATTCACAAAAAAAATCAATTATTACTGCTGCAGTGTTTTTTTAACATTTTCTTTTCAGTTACATTTCAACAGTCTTTAACAGTTGCAGATTTACATGACCTAGAAGAGAATGCAACAAAAAGTGGCTTCAAGAGAGTTAAATCACACAAACAGAATTCTTGTCACTGCTGATTTTTGGTATTCTGTGAGGATATTTCACTATGATTTATTCAAAGTGTTAAAACATCCTTTATGGCTCCTAGGGAAAGCCTCTCTTAAGAAAAGCATGGAAGGATTTGTGAAGTAGATTTAGGAACCCATTCTTAAACTTGGCAGCACATCTAAGAATGTATCTCAGTAGTTGTTAAATTCATTGCTAAACAGACGTCATTAAGGAAGAAAGCAGTGCACTAAAAAAAAAAGTGAGGGATGATTTTAACAATTTTTAAAATCTGCCTGTTCATTTATAATATTTGTTATCAAATACTTATACATGGTAATTACAGCAAATTACACTTTAGCAAGTGATTTAAAAAACCCAAACTCCTGTCAAGCTCAAAAAAAAGTATAATTACTGTCCTTCAGCATAAGGCACAATCAAAGTCCATATTAGGTGGTGGCTCCCACCCTGAATGCCATAGCATAAAAGGTGTCAGCCACACAAGCAGAAGTATGATTGACCAAATATCTACATAAGTCCTTAAGTGTCCATTAAATTACAATGATTTTTAACCCTGCTTTAGACAGTGACCTCCAAACAGAGGAGTGAATGTCTTCTTAGTGATGCTCTAATGCATCTGGTTTTCCTGCAGCACACCCTAAACATTCTAAATTCACTAAAACAAATCAGCATCCAAGTGCCAGCTTTCAATGTTGCAGCATTTTTATGCTGGTTCACGTGAACAAATGATGAGCCTAAATGTAGACATGTGCACTGGACAGTATTTAGCTAGAAGAATCACATCTCTAGCTCCTGTCAATTTAAAATGGAGCCCTGGGCAACTTGTATTCAGTTCACTTTCATAATTTATAGAGAAATATCTGCACTTATGATAGAACTTCAATATGTCACCCTTCTGATTTACTATCAAAACAAAAACAAAGTCCCCTTTTATGACTATTCAGAGGTAACCAAGTGAAAACTTCTCTAAAAGTCAGAAGAAATACAGGATGCACTTGAGCTGTTCCACATTTAAGGTAATCTGATCCAATTTCACAGACTTCACCACTACAACTGACTAAAGTGAACTCTGCCTTTACTGTGACACAGCAAGAGAGAAGCATCTGTTCCTGGCTGTTTCTTAGGAAGGATACAGATGGGCAATTAGTTGACAACATCCATATGTTTACTGGGGACTCAAATCCCTTTATCAGTTTTGAACACTTTAGTCTGACTCTGTATAGGAATGTGAAGCTTTACTATTAAGCATGAACGCATGCAGTCACTAAAAGTAGTATTCAACAAAACTGAAGTTATGCCATGCTGGCATATGAGTCAAATTAGCTATAATCATAACACTCGAATCAGAAGAAATACCCATGATATATTTTTGAGTTAATGCATAGAAGAAATGAACACAGCAACTTCAATTCCCAACCATGGAACCAGACAGGTTCTTAAATGAATCGAACCAAAAATATTCACATCAGATCTAACATACTGCAAAATCACAAAGATTTTCAAGTAAAAACATTCTGAAACATCTTGAAAGACAACTGGATTCCATCCTTAGCACTTTTTCTCTGCACCAGCCCAGCACAGTGGGAGACTAGAGTCTCTCCTCATAATAATGCAACAGCTGTCAGCACAGAGAACAATTCAGAGAATGCTCTAGGGCTTAAAATAACTTAGAGTGAATTACTAGTGTAAAGGCTTTTTTATTAAAATATCTTAGATTTTATTGAGCTTTGCATTAATTCACCTGTTAAGTGAAATTACAACATATCTAAATTCCCTGCAAAGTTTGCACATCCGGATAATAAAAAAATGTGTTTTCATAAATGGAGACCACTTGGCATTTCCCTTTAGTGTCACAACTGCTATTAAACAATTGCATTTTTCAAAATTTTCCTAAAAACAGCAGCAGAACAATATGAATTTCAGGTTGAATCTTACCTCGCACATCTGTAACTGGAAGAATCTTCTTTCTTTCTCCATCTCTTCTGCAATTTCAGCTCCACTTATTTCTGTACGGATCATCCCATGCAGCTTAGCATGCTCTTTTTTCTCCTTCTCTATTTTTGTACTGTAAGGCAAAAAGAATCAGTCAATGGAGTGAGAAATCCACAGCCTCTCAGGAAATCTGATTATTCACAAAGTCTACTGACAGATGCAGAGCAAACTGCTGTAGCTTTGCATATGACTTAAATCCAGATGACATTTCATCTGAAATTTGACAATGACTAAAGATCGGCAATGATATACAGTACCTGAAATCTAATTCAATCATCTGTTAAAATAAAGTTCTGACAGATATTCCAAAAGAAGACACTAAAAGAAAAGATACTAAATTCTTGCTCTGAAGAAAGAAAATACAGGAAAAAAATGAATATTACTTGAAAACATAGGGGGGTGTTTAATACTAACAGAGCAAACACTGGTTAACAAAGTTCAATTATGTCACCAGATTTATTGAGTCTTGCCTGTCATCAAGTCATCCTCTATATATACAGGGTTTCCTCAGCCAAAATCACAGTTGCTGTCTGTACTTGCTGCGGAGCCAGTTGGCACTGGGAGTGCCGGCCAGCCGGCTGTGTTGCAGACTTCAGAGTCTGCTAGACCAGCTGTCCTAATTCCCTCAAAGTTTCCATGAACATTTTCCAAGAGCTCTGAATAAAACAGGTTCTCCTGCAGAATATAAATGAATAACCAATGCCTGCCATACTCCCATAAACATAATTGTGCATTTGTTACAGCTATTCTGTGTATTATTCCTAAAGCCAGGACCATAATTAGACAGCCCAGTTAGACAAGTCTGCTATGGAAAAAAAAATATATTAAGAAAATACATGAAGGTGTTTACTTTTTGGAGAAGGATTTCTCGTTTGCCACTCGTACTGTATAGAACCTGAAAACTCCGAAAAGAGCTTCCTGAGGAAATGCTATACTGCTTTTGAACAAGAGGAAGCATTACACAGGAATACAGGAAGGAGATCAGTGGAACAAATAACACATGCAACTGTCCTGCCTCCTTCTGGGTAATCAAGTGTCTCTCAGCTCTCTCTCTGAAAAGATGACAAGTCTCAAGTGCTCTCTTAACCTGATGTTAACATTACCCTAACAGCTTAAGGGAGAATGTCCTAGATGGTCTAAGGACTTCCAGTCAACAAAATACTCTGTACTTGCACTTCACAAGAATGAGGAACTGCCTCCTATTACACCCCAAGCAGTAAGGGAAAACAAGAATTAATCCCATTAATCCCAACCCCGTAACATCCCCACTGGGAAATATTTTGAGCAGCAATTCAAAAAGCCCCACTGCGCTCTCAGCACTGGCAGGCACAGCAGAGCCAGCCCCGTGCAGTATTCCAGCAGTCAGCACATCCAGCCAGCATTGCACTCTTTCTCAGCCCATCACATCCCAACAGAAGCACATGTTTGGAGGGAAGCTCCTCTGCTTTAAAATAAATATTCTGAAAAACTCTAGTTGCCTGAATAAAAACTCCATTTCAGAATGTTCTGTTTTCATGAAAAATAAGTCTACTCTTACCCAGTTACTGCCAATTATACCATTTTGTAGGCACAGAAAACAGTCCAAACACAAGAATTAACCAGACAAACCTGAACAGGAAGATAAACTACTAAGAAAATGATTAACAGAAAATGTCAAACATGCAGCTCCTTTCTAGCACACACTCTAGGAGAGTTTACATTATATCATACTTAATAGTTCTAAAACAGTCAAACCACAGAGCAAAGATTCAGGATGCTTCAGCTTTCCCCATTTCCACATATAACCTAATAGTTCCTCAGGCCAGAGAATTCACTGACATGTGTGCAAAGGCTAATAACTATCAACTGCTATTGTATGGTATTTTCATTGTTTACAGAGAATACTTGAGCACAGGATGACAAAACCACCTCCAAAATTATAAGAGCTTATTAGCATATCAGGAGGTGTCTCTAACTGCTAGTTAAACAAAAAGACAATTAATACTGCCAAAAAGTCAAGCATTATGCAAAATATCACAGCACGCATTGTATTCCTCGTAAAGAAAGCTGCATTTTGGTGAAAGAGTATTTTCTACTCTTTGAAGGATAAATCATACTCCACAGGCAAAAATATAGTTAAACAAGACGAAAGCATACTGACCTCTACCAAGTAATTCAGAGAAAGACATCCTTGAAGCTGTTTGCTGGAGCTTCAGGCTATATGGCTTCAAAACCTCAAAAAGATGCTTTACCAAAAGCCCCAAAGCACCTCTCAGTGGCAAATACCAGAGATACATGATGGTGTGTTTCACATTTGCATTTTCTTATTTTTTATGCTTTTAATCTTTAAGTACCTCTTCACCTTTGAAATCCAGAATTTTTCCTGTCGTTTTGCTACAGTAATATGCTACCTCCTATCTTACTGATACTACAGGACACTTTGTTTCTAGGGAAACAAAGAAATTCCGTACAGCAGTGTTGCATGCTAATCTTCTGAGTGAAAAAGGTTGGCTGTTTCCTATCCAAATGTAAGGATCAACTCAGTTTCAAGTGTCACTCTACTTATGACATAAACCAAATCCTTTTGGCAAATACAGTTCTGTGACATAACACTGTGAGATTTTGAAATATTGCAGGGTATTTAGGTTTTCCAGGCCGATCAATTAGATAAAATTAATAAGAAAATTGTGAAAACTCTAAAAAATACTCTAGAAGCAATAAGAAAGCAGTAAATGTTTTGTAATTCTGCTTTCTTGAAGCTTATGTGGCATGTATCACACATAGAGGCTTTGGTGACTAACACTAACATCTGAGCACACATCAGTCAATTTACAATGCAGCTGCACATAACTAATATACAGTGAGCTTAGATGTGTGCAGCAGACAAGCAAAGCTGAAATACAGGACTAAGAACTACAATAGAAAAGTCAAACAGATACAAAGTGAAGGGTCTCACCCATTCAGTTTCCACTGTAAGACTATTTTTACAGCTTTAAATTGAAAAGCAATTGTTTTTCAATACAAATTACAATTTGCATTTCATCACTTTTGCCATACAGATCAGGGTATAAATGAACTCCAAAGACTGGTATTTATTTTCAGCCAGTCAATAAGGGTAAACAACCAGAGCCCCCTGTGTATATGCAGCAGTAGAGAACTGGCTGGATGGGAAGCAACTTTGTCACTCTCCCTCTCCTTCTCCACACAGCAGTAAGCCAGGCTGAGTCTGGGTACGTACATGAGAAACAGCAGAGACTGGGAATAGCACCTGTAAGGCACACGCTTGAATTGGGAGCACTCTGGAAAATGGAGTGCTTTTGAAGGCTACTTTTTTGACAAAATATTATATATTTTCATTTCAAATATCCTTTCTTTGTTTAGTCTTCCATTTCAGCCTGACTCCCCAGGTTTTAGCATTCCAGCCTTTTGGTGAAAGAGCCTTAATTTTATTTTATCCAACTGCCTGCCAGTGCTGACAGCAAAGCGTGTCTTTCCTGTCGCTCAACTCCTCAATGGAGAATCCGTCCTTTCCTTTTGGAAATGCTGGAAAGCTTTTCCCTTTCACTCATCCTGCTCTGAACGATGGGGAGAAGAGGGCAGAAGGAGCAAAATATGCTCAAATCTGTCCAGCATTTCATCCATAACCTCTGCAGATTCATTCAAAGAGTTTTCCATTTAACTTGCAGGTAATCGCCTTCAAAATAAAAATAATTAATATGAAATCTCAGGCTTGAAACAATATATCATTTTACCTAGACTTCAGTAAAGCCTTCGACACCATTTCCCACAGAATCATCCTGAAGAAACTGGCTGCTCTTTGCTTGGATGGGTGCACTGTTATGTTGTAAAAAACTGTCTGGATGGCTGGGCCCAAAGAGTGGTGGTGAATGGAGCTGCTCCAGCTGATGGCTGGTCACCAGTGGTGTTCCCCAGGGCTCAGTAGTGGGGCCAGCCCTACATAATATCTTTATTCAGACATCTGGACAAGAGGTTTGAGTTCATTCTCCCTAAGTTTTGGGACAGCACTAAGTTGGGTAGGAAGGCTCTGCAGAGGGATCTGGACAAGCTGGATTGATGGGCCATATGAGACTCAATAAGGCAAAGTGCTGGGTCCTGCACTTGGGTCACAACAATCCCATGCAGAGCTATAGGCTGGGAAAAACAGGCTGGAAAACTGCTCATTGGAAAAGGACCTGGGGGTGCTGGTTGACAGCCAGCTGAACATGTGCCAGCAGTGTGCCCAGGTGGCCAAGAAGGCCAGTGGCATCCTGGCCTGTATCAGGAATAGCATGGCCAGCAGGACCAGGGCAGTGATTGTCCCCCCGTACTCAGCACTGGTGGGC
Organism: Sclerurus mexicanus; assembly: GCA_013396755.1. Lineage (NCBI taxonomy): Eukaryota > Metazoa > Chordata > Aves > Passeriformes > Furnariidae > Sclerurus > Sclerurus mexicanus. The sequence continues at coordinate 280,769 of VWZF01001188.1, forward strand.
GCCCAGCTGGAGTACTGGGCTCAGTTCTGGGCCCCTTAGAACAAGAAAGACATTTTGGTGCTGGAGAGTGTCCAGACGAGCAGTAGAGCTGGTGAAGGGTCTGGAGCACAAGTCTGATGAGGAGCAACTGAAGGAGTTGGGATTTAGCCTGGAGAAAAGGAGGCTGAGGGTAGACCTTATTGCTTTCTATAACTACAGGACAGGCGGTTGTAGTGAAGTGGGGGTCAGTTTCTTCTCCCAGGTAACACACAATAGGGCAAGAGGAAATGGCCTTAAGTTGAGTCAGGGCAGGTTTCGGTTGGATATTAGAAAAAATTTCTCCTGGAAAGGGTTGTCAAGCACTGGAACAGGCTGCCCAGGGGAGTGGTTGAGTCACCATCCCTGGAGGTATTTAGGAGATGTGTAGATATGGCACTTAGGAACATGGTTTAATGGTAGACTGAGCAGTGTTAAGTTTATGGTTGAACCTGGTGATCTTAGAGGTATTTCCCAACTTAAATGATTGTATTATTCTACTCTATCATTCTACATTAAAGCTATCTTGCTTAGCATTTCACTGTATGTCAGGATTTTCAAGCTGTGACCTCCACTTTGTCTTATGCACTTGCTTTAAAAGAAAACATGGCAGAAATATCAACAATCTATGAATATCAATTATCTACTGAGTCAAATTAGAGCTCTGAAGAAATTTGAGAAGAGGTTGGAGAATTTTCAAATAAAGGTTTTTTTATATTGTTTAAAATGTGAGTTTACCAAACTGGAAACATCATCACTTAAACTAGGAGCTGTACAGACGTCTTTACAGAAGACTGTATTTATACTTCGTTCATTTTTTCGTTGACTTCCAATGGGTCAGAAACAAATGATTAACAATAGCGTTATATCTAGATACGAACACTTCCCTTTCTTCACAGTAATGTAATGTTACTGCCTTGATCTCATAATGCCATAAGCACACTCAAACAACTTGTTCTCTTCACGCAGTTATGCACAAAAGACCTCATGCCCAGTTTTTATAACAGGAGAATGTCAAAGGAGAAGCAGCCAGCCTTCCCATGGATAGCTTATTAGTTTTCATTAAACCTTTACATTTCACAGCATTACCACAACACTTATTCAAGAGGACTTCGGAAGATTACAGGCCCCAATATATGATGCCTTTATTTTAAAAAGTTAACCATTTTCTTTCCTTTCAGGAAAGTCAGTTTTGTGTCTGGAATACAGACATAATCAGCTAAAAAATTAGTATATAATATGCTTCAGTAAGTTTATGCTTCTATTTCCTGTCCAAAATTGATAAAAAGTCTTTACCTCGGGATCTACCACAACAGGACCAACTGTATGTGGGTGAAATCTGGCTCAGCGCCTTGCTGAGTCCTTTCTGCCTGCTGGGAGAATGAGCAGTTTTGATGACATGTGTCCTCCTTCCCCGTATGCTCCCCCGGCACATCTGCCACTAGAGCGCAAGTACACGGGGGACAGCAATGGCCGCGGAAGAAAAGGAGCCCAGTCTGCAACAACTCTCCCCAAAGGACACAGATCGGTCCCGCTGCGCTATCGCCGTGGCCGGCAGCATCTCTCAGGTCTTGTGTGGGAAACAACTGCTGTAACTGAGGTCCCAAGAGAAATGCACTGCTTTAGAGCTTTAAAAATCTTTACGGCTCCAACTGAATCGTGTTAATGACTGAGGGTGAGAAAAGATGAATTATTCATGAATGTTACCTCAGGAGAGTCCCAATTTTTGATCGAGACAGGCTTACATGAAGCTATGGGTTACTTGCTCCTCATACTCCCTTACTCGAGAGCAGCCTCAGGGCATAACAAAAAATGGATCCAGTCTCCCTCAGTTACTTCAGCTGAGGTGATTGTCAGGAAAACAGTCTGAGAAGTTAGGTGGCTACAGGGCAAAGAAGATTATTATGGCATAATAATCAACAATGATGAACGGTGATCCAAGAGTGTAAGAATGGATCTTAATATCCCTCTCCCAAACAAGAACTAGATACATGGTCATTTTAAATACACTTAATTACATGAAGAACTTAAAGTAGCAGCTCAGAAATTGTTACAGGGATGAAGCAAAACCAATGCCATTTTTTAATGAACTTTATTTCTTTTCAAATAGGTCACCCTTGGGTACATTTGCAGCTGAGAGGTCATCACAAAGGTACAAGTAAGTGAGATGAGATAGTGTGACAAATAAGCTCTAATTCTTCTTTATATGAAGACTGTCACTTCCCCACAGACTACAAAAATACCACTTCGTTATCTGGCATGTAGCTTCACAGGTCTGTACTTGTGAATAGGAAATGCAGATGAACGATATGATGTTAAGCATATGATACAGAGGGATGTGCAGAAAAAGAGCAGCCCAGCAGCCTTGAATGGTTTGTTAACCCAAAGGGAAAAGAGAGAGAAATAATAATAATAAAGAAAAAGAATAAAAAGAGTTATTCACATATTTGAAGAAGAATCACTGGAAAGACAGCTAGCTAAGCACAAATCTAGGACTGGTTTTAGGCACAATCCAAACAAGGAGTCATGTAAAGTAACAGACTGAAGAAGGCTGAGCAAACACTTGGCTGTCAGCAACCACATCCACCATTCTGCTCTGGCAACACAAGCTGTTAGATGAGACTGAGGTCACCTCTACCAGTCCCTTTGTCCTTTTTTCTTAAAGCAGAGACCACAAAGATACAACAACAAAAAACCCACCAAAATTTGCTATTAAGAATTCTTGAGGTGACTGTGCACCCACCCACTGCTACAGATGACCAAAATGCACACCCCTAAGCAAGTTCAGATCCATTCGGAACAGCCACAGAATGAAAACAGTTATATTCTCAAGAAACCTCAGCAGCATATATAATAGCAACCAGAGAAACCTCACTGTATTCCTACATCCAAAATTTAGTATGAGATAAAAGCTAACCTGAACAGATTCAAGCTCAAATTAATATTCTCGTCCTAGTTTCAAAATCACATCACTAAACTTCCCATCTCTGATTCGTGAAGACATAATGCTCAGTAATGACAGCTGGTAACATCTCAACTTATCTGAGAACTGATCTTATGCACAAGAGGTCTGACAAATTGCACAGTCTGAATTTAACTCAACAAAACCATGGAAAATTGTTCTGCTCCTTGGTACAAGCAACACAGCCTGTACTGCAAAACAGTATTCCCTGACTGCCAACCTTAAGTCACAAAAAGTAATTTCTGCTGTTGCAAAACAACCACACACAACACAAAAAAAGAAAAAAAAAAGAAAAAAAACAGAGGCAAAAAAACAGCCCATTGTTTTAAAGAATTATCTTGTACACAGAATTCCCAGGCTCCCTACCCCAACTCTCAGACAATCCTTTGGTCTTCAAAGTCAAAGAGTCCAACAGGCTGGACTAAGAGCTTCAAACTCTGAAATATTGATGTGGAGCTTTCATCTAACCACTTTAAAAAAATTTAAAAATAGATCACTCTGCAATTGTACCAGCCCGCTACTTAGAAATATCAAAAGAAATGGTTCGTGGATCTGAATTTCCTGATGAACATGTGCAATCTTCAGCTTTTGCATGTTGAATAATCTGACACGTAAATGACTTAGAAATGAGCACTGCCAAAGAGGTTCTGCATCATTTGTTAAAAAATCTTGCAGAAACTACAGAGGTAACTTGGAAAGAAGTATTTCCTTACAGTGGAAAAAGAAACCTGTTTCAGATCAAAACCCCAGTGTCTTACTTGAAAGCAAAGTCATAAAACAGCCTTTCTAGAGGATTGCTGGTTGAAAGAAAAAAAATTCATTATATCATACAAGCAGCAATGGATTTAATCCCACAGACAGAAAACACATCATCATCATGTTTTCAAGTCCTGAATGACACAGCATATACAGTAATGTTCCAACATGTCCATAACCTAAAACGAGAATCCTCAAATACACAGATTCAAATACATCTTCTAAGGGGATTTTTTATTTCTCAAGTACTTAACTAAATTATATAAAAACTGAAAATATTTCTGGAGTATCTGACTCTCAGACTACTAGCTCTGACGAAAACAAGGATCAAGTACAAATCATTACGTCACTTCAACACACTTATCCTAGTGAATATTCTATCAGAAATCCTAAAAGCACCAGAGATCTTGGTTCAGTAGTAACAGTGCTCTCAGTGTGTGTCCCCGCAGAATGCAAATCTATTTTAAATTCTGCATGTAGACTTTGTGGGATGTCACTATGAATAATTATACACAAGTAAACAACTTTTCAGATCCAGCAATCAAGCACTAATAGACAATAGCAGAATAAATTGTAGGACTATTCTTTATGGCCTGCCCTCAGAGATCAACAACTGCCATGGGCGATGATTAGAAATCTTAATTACTTCAACAGTCAATAACTGGTATGGCACCAAATGAGATTGCTCACTGGTATCAAGAACATGAAAAACTGGAGCCATCACAATCTTTCAAGGAGTACAACTGTCAGACCGGAGGTTTATCTCAATATTTCAGAATGTCTTCTTATGAAAATCCAGCTATAGCTAAGCAGGAATAATTTTTGAAGACTTCAGATGGACTCAGTGGGCACCAGAGAATCATTATAACTTTGTGCAACAACAAAAAAAAATATATATAAATGCTGGTAGATTCTCAGCCAGTTCAATTGGCTGTGGATCTGCAAACTATTTATGTCAAACAGTGTCATCATATGTGATTCTTCTTGACCTGTATCATCAGAAAAGGTCTGACGTGCAGCAGTATTTCAGAACAAAGACACTGGACGTGTGACACAAAACTCAACTGATAGTCACAATCCAGGTAATACAGTAATGTGGAATAGATCTCACTACAAAATACTACTTCAGAGACCATCAGCTGTGCTGATACAATTGACCTGGCCAACCCAGGAAACAACTGTTCCTGGTGTAGGGCACTGAACCACTTAAGATTTACAAGGTACCAGAATCAATTGTGTTTGATATTAGGTGTTGAGCTTTATTGACTCAATTCAGTTATTTATAAACTTATTTTAGAGCTGTTTACATAGTGCATCAGGCAGCTTCAAACAGGTGGCTTATAGTAAGATGGGTTAGACAAATGACTTGAGAAACAACTTACAAGGCTCAGAGAGGTGTACATCCACTTTTAGTACACGATACACCTGCTGAGAGCATCCAATCTTGGCGTCAAATAATGACCTTTAGAGATTTCAGTTACACTTCCCTTTTAAATAAAAGTTTAAAAGATACATACACTTTTGTCTCGTAGTCCTTCCAAGCTTTATCGAAGGGTTTTTTCAGGTCCTGTCAAAAAGAAAGGAAAAAATACAGCCAACTATTTACATGAAAAATACTGCAGTTCTAACAATGAAGACACAGCTTGGCCACCTGCAGTGCCTACCAGAATAAGAGACTTAACTCTCTCCCGAATAGTTCACCTCAGGGTTGCACAAAAACATCTTGCACATAGGAAAAACAATCTTAAAAAGAGCATTAATACATTCATATTTCTAAAAGCATCTCTAGGATGCTTTTTACTATGGTTTTTACAACTCTATTTTACTCCTGAAAAGGTATAAGATGTTATCCCAAGAGCATACTATGCAATTAATGAAAGCAGCTCTTTCCTCACCAGTCTCTGTCTCTGCTGGAAAGAAGCACCTGTCCCAAGGCTGCAGTACAGTCTGGGCTGAGGACTTGATTCATCCCTCTCGAGTTTAAGAAATCAATTTCCCACTGACTTAATGGGACCAGTATAGGCCATATGGCTCAATGTAACTAATTCCGTGAGAATTTTAAATTACTTATGTTTCAAATTCCTTTCTTTTCTTCCCTCTGGAGAAGATAATTTGGATAAAATGATCTTAACAAGTTGTAAAGTTATTTCACTGATCTCTAAAAATGGAACAGCTGAAATTCTGCTGAAGTTCAAGAGATCAGACAACTACAAAAAAAATACTGTTAACTGTCAGACAGTGGAAAAACTTTGCAACTACAGATTAGGAACTGATTCTTACATGTCAGTTATTTTGACAATTATTAAATTAACTAAAGCAGCATTTGATTGCATTCTCAAATCAGTGGGGTAACATTATTGTAATAAATGTATTTATTCCAACATAGAAAAAGAGGACAAGAGGAGTGAAATGTGGTAAGCAAACAATACAAAGATGATAAACCTATCTTACTAAATAATCTACTTATCCTCCAGTAATTTACAGAAACATTTTTAGCCTATGTACATGTTTTTCTTCTTCCTTCAATGTCCTAGAACAATAGCTGCCAGTTGCTTCCTGTTTGCTCACTAGTAAACAAAGCATAAGCCAAATAAGTTTGCTGGCTATAGCTTGGCTATAGGTTCTGAAATTTATTATAAACATATCATTTGAGTCCTAAGTTGTTGTTATTTCAAATAGGAAACATCCTCGGGGCACAAACAAATTTCAGCTTCATTAAGAAAAATCCTATGCTTATACAGTCTAGTGTGTCTTTCTTAATAATATGTATTGTTCCAGGTAAGCTTAGAATGCTAAACAAACATATTAATAATAATCCTTTTAAATATAGTACTACCCACTCCACAACTAAGTAAATACCTAAATTTTACACCTCTTTCTCTCTTTATCTTCTATCACTCAGGCTTGCTTTTAAAGCTTCTCAAATGCTGCTTTGTATACATAGTCAAGAATATGTGATAGGTGAAACCAGAAATAGAAGGGATGATTCAATTCATACACACACACAAACCCAAACAAAAACCCCAAATTCTTGTTTATTAAGCTAATAGGTTACCTTAATATCCCATGTCTTCCACCACATAAGATTAATACATTAGCTAACTGTATCTACTGCACCGACAATAATCTCACATATAAACAGGAAGATAAACATACCCCTTTTACTCCTTTCAGATCTCCCTTCAGCAAACTGTCCAGTGGAAAAGTGATTATGTTGTTCATATTCTGAATCTGCAACAAGAGAATTACACCGAATCATTGAATATATTTAGACATAGAACAGAAACTGCCTTAATACACACGTCAGAAGGTTTCACAAGGAAATCTTACATATTATTTTCCTATCTCTGCCTTATGAAGATGTTTATCAGCATAGCCAGTAATCAAAGATGGAAGCAACATGAGTTAATTAAACTTACTCTGGAAACACTATAACACAAGCCAGCAGGAAACCTCCAGAATTACTGCTGATTATAAATACCCCATCCAACGGTGACTGCAAAATAAGACGACTAATTTTTACATTGCCTGATTTCACTGCTTAAATGTGAACACAATCATACAATTTTTCAGCACTGATAATTTTAAGTTCATGAGAGCATTTTAAATTAACCTTGTTTATTCTTCAGTCTCTTCAGGCCTATTCCATCAAACATATCTACTGCTCTCCCAATACATGGCATCTAATTCTGACAGAAGTTATAAAGACAAAGAATGCTGGCCTGTAGAAAAGCCACTGTTACAGGATTTTCCATGAGCTTTTAAAATTTAATACATCTGCCTTATTTATCTCATGTGAACTTTGAAATAAGGATTTTATGAGGTTTTCAGTATGTAAGTTTAGCATGACTCAAGAGAAAACAAGTACTTCAAGAAGATAAAAATAATTTCAAATGAAGACAACAGTAAAACAACCACGGTTTTAGCTAAGTATCTGTATGATAATATTTTGATAAGGAAAAAGAATGAAGAAAGACTGTAGAAATAAGACAGCCAGGAAAAGCCAGAGCACTTCAGAACAACATGAGGTGAAAAAAAATCAGAATAACTTTTGCAGCAGTTTGGTGAAGGCTGCCCTTTTTATGAGTTTCACCTTTTGGTGTTGTAAGCTCTTCTTTTAAAATACGATTTTTTTCAAGAAGCACTGAAATCCATATACGAAGATCGATTTCAAATGTTCAAATTACAGAAAGAACTTTGTATCATGTAACAACAAATGCTTCTGTTTCTTCAGGAATAATGTCAGGGACATCAAAGTCCATTTTAGTGTAACCCATCCAGAAAAGAAAGGACACTAACACAAATTTCAAGAAAAAATAATTCCAAATACGATACTTCAGTCTTCCCAGAATTGAAAAATACAAAATATTATCACCCTGTAGTTACTTGGTGGCCTCACTAGAACAGACTCAGGGGTCCCATCCTCGGTGGTGTTCAACAGCTGCTACTAAAACAAACAAGCAAAGGCCCCAAGCCCCACCCTTCCTCCTAAAAGACATTACCTTACTGCATTTGCTGGAAATTTCAGACAACGATCAAAGAGAAAGTGAACCTTCATCAATTGTAAAGGTTACACATTGTCTCTGCATGGGAAGGCTAAAGAAATACAGAATATTGGGTCTTTTGACCTCTTAACACAAATCACAATTCCTCTCCTTCACCCCACATTTTCTCCTCCCCACCAAGCTGCAGGACTCAACTGCAACCTTTTAAAATCAGCAAGTTAAACTTCAACTCTGTGTTGTTTGGGGGGTTTTAAAGACTTCCTATAAAAACTGAATGCACATCTATACATGCTTAGCTGGCGGTGCTGGAAACCATCCACCTTCTAAATTCCCAGCAGTACTACAACATGTATATATCAACATAACCATTCCCAAAGGTAATAAAATTATATGTTGTAGAGACAGGAGATAAGTGAAGAGGTTTAAACCACACAAAAGCTAGGTTAAAAAAAAACAACAAACCAAAATAAAACAAACCACCCCAACTTCTAGAAGTTGTACATCCACTATGGCTGTCCCGGTGGAGAAGCAGAAAAGGTCCCTTCAAAGATACCATCCCATGCAAAGTTTCCCACTGTGTTATTCTGTTTTAGGAATGTGATGCAGTCAAATGCCTAACCTAATGATCAATACTTTCATAGCCTCCATTTAATTATCCTTTAAACCAACTAAACAGGCATAGAGGAAGAACAAAGTATTTCTCAACAGCAGACTCAAGAAAACTGTTTTTCCCTTAAGTCAGAAAAGAAAAAAATATCAGATCCTGATATAGTGCCAGGCATAGTCATGTAAACATCAATCAGCCTCCAAAACAGTTATGGATGTTTCCTAGAACTGCAAGTCATGAGGCCTGGAGTCCAGAGCAACTTTAAGAAAAAAGAATAGGAGAAAAAACTCTACATTATTTTTACAAGTTTGGAGAATGCTTGCCTATTCAAATTAATTCCTTCTGAGTGCTATCACCTGTACATTACTATCAGTCTATTGTATTCCCTATGCTCCTACTTTATTTGCAACAGAAGTAAACATACATAATGCATAAACTTGTCATTATTAACCTAGTTAGATGAATCATACTCGCTCATAGTTATAAATCAGCAAGCAATATACAGATGAAAAATGTTACATGTTTTTCCCCTTTCTTGAGAAGCTTAAGCTGAACTATCTAAAAATATAGACCCATTTTTGGCATGCAGAGAAGCATTAATATGCTACAGCTCCTACTCCGTACAGGGAGCTAGAATGTAGACAACAGCCTCCACATTTTGACTATTTTATGTTTTAAAATATTCTTTAAAAAAAACCCACAAAGGTGCAGGAAGGCTTCAGAGAAGTTAAAGTCATTCTGTCTCAGAGGAACACTAGCAAGTTCCACGTGTTAAAAAAAAAAAAATAAAGTTGACCTCATTTCCACTTCCAACACTGCTGCTTTGGCACTTGAAGTTTTCCTCTGACAGTTTCCAACAAAATGTCAGCGTAAAAAATTAAAACTTCCTAAGCTGGAAAACGCTCAGAGAAGAAGAAGAAATGGCAGGAGGGAGAACCTATAAACAAAACACATAGCTGCCAGAAGTGCTGGTAGAGACAATAAGCAAGCCAACGTTTGCAAAGGGGAAAGATGTTCAAGTGGTTTAAGAACCTATGGCTAAACATTTAAATTTGTGATTTGCCAGCCCTCCTGATTACTTTAGAGATTCTCTTCCATCAGCGTTTTGGATACTGGTGCCTGCAATAATTCTGTAGGTTTTGTTTTCTAAAAAACCAGAACATCCACTATAGATGAGACACAGTTTGTCTGAACGTTAACCCTTAGTATATACTCCCAGGATTTCAGAAGAATGTGTAACATGAAGAGTTGTGGCACTAACTTTCACCTGTGCACTGTGCCTTCCCCTCACGCACAAGGACACAACGTGGCCTTTCCCTGTCCCCACCCTCTGCCCCACCTGCAGCACAGGTGTGTGGCTGAGCTGGGACATCACCCACCACCCTTTATGCCACAGGAAAAGTGACTCCAGTGAAACAGGAGCTGAACACCATGAAGTGCCCACAAGGAGCTGCTGGCTCAGCTGACTAGAAAAATTCTTTCAGACAGGATAGCAAATCCTGCCACCATTTACTACTTAGAAACAGCTGTGTTACCACCATCAACACACAAACTACAGGCTGGCGACTTCTCTGTTAGGAAGTATTTTATGGGAAATCTTAAAAGCACAAAGTGAAGAGTTGTAAAAGCAAAGGAAGGAAGAGATTTGTGGTTATTCTAGCCCTTCTTCCTTGCCAGTGGAGGAGAATTCCAAACTGCACATTTTCTAACCCAGGTTGAAAGAACTAAGTGGCAAGCCTCTCTTGCTTTTCTGGAATACTGCACTAATATTTTCAGAGTGAGAACCCATTAATATTCAATTTAGTATTATCCTCTGCCACAATCACAGTCATTTGTGAGGCAAAACATACATTTAAAATTCTTCTAAGCTTTCTTCATAAACCAACCTATTCAAGCCCTGATCAGTTTTTGTTACTGTAATCTAAATTTCTTCCAGTTGGATCAATATCTTTTTGGCAAAGAAATAAAGATATGATTCCAGGTGGAGCTGAACCCATGCCACTAAGGAGGAATTACTACATCCTGGTTTATATCTTTACAAGTGTAAATCAAACAGTACTCTTTTTTTCCCTCTTACCATTAGCCAAGTATTCCTCCAGTGTACCAGTAAAAACCAAAAACAACACAACATTAAGCTTCACATATAAATACTCCAATCTCAAATATCTATATCTGTAAGGTTTTTCATGAACTTAACTAAGATGAATGAAGGTTCAGGCATCAAACATTTCTTTAAAAACCTCAGTCTGAACTACTACCCTTGAAGAAAATTCTGGGCAAAAATTTCTTAAGTTCATTATATAATACAGAAAAGATATTTCCTTCGGTTTTTGTTGCTACCTTTTGCATTTAAGCAAATCTCCTTTCTTCTTACAATAAAAAAGTAGGTAAAACAGGAATATATGGTTAGAAAAACATTATCAGTGTTCTTCCATTTTTTTCTGTCTAGAAATCCAAGGACTATTAAGAGAAAATAGAATCTCTTTTTCCCAGCTGCCTTCCAGAGAATGGAAATATCCAGTCCAGTCCTCTCAAACCAGCCTGTTTCATTAGCTTTAAATTTAAATAAATAAAAAAGAATTGACAAGAGTATGTAGAACAACAACAAATATAGAAAATGTAATGTGTTAAATAGCTACTTCATCTTCACAGATCAAATCCTGTTCAAGGAGTCCTGACAAAGATGACGTCCAACTACAGATTTTACTTCTTCTCAGTGTAGCAATCTAACAGGATTGAAAGGAGAACATATTCAAAGTGCAAACATATTGCAATCAGTCTCCTCTTGTCCTAACATTTTTCAAATTAAGACTCACGCCTTTATCACTTGGCACTGTATTTATTAAGAAGACAGAGTAATTACACTATAAGCAAGTGCCATACAGACCTAGCCTACCTGGGAACTGTAGGTGCTACCATGCCATTTGGACTTAGAAACAAGTTTGCCATTAACAGCAAGATCGTAGGTGCCACAAAAGGTACTCTGTTTCTTCTGAAAATGCCTCTAGTACTTCCCTATTGCTCACTATCAAAAAGGCAAACTGATTGCTCAGTCTTCTTAAAAAAACAGATGTTGAAGAAAAATTTGTAGCCTGATATCAGAGCTATAGCAACAGAAAAAAAATGTACAGTATATATCACAAACTGATTCAAATAATGCAAACAATGTATTAGAACGACTAAAGTGAGTGGCTAAAAGGACCTGATACGCAGTAAATGCCAATTTTTTTTAATTAATTTTTTTTTTAGTTTTATGCACTATTTGAAAGTGCACACATAACAGCAGCATTCAAAATACATATAAAAAAGCTCAGGACCTGAACTTTAACTTGAATAATTCACAGTTCTTTGGATTAAAACCAAAACATTTTCAGCTGTTAATGAAATACTCAAAACACTGATGCCTTGGTAAGTCCACAAAAACTTCGGAGTCTTTTGGGAAACCTTTAAAACTATCAGAGAAAACAAGCACTTAAAAGCCCTGTTAAAGTAGAATAGCTGTATAATGGCTTTCCTCTACCTTACTAAACACAAACTTAAGGAAAATATTTTTGCAGAAGCACTTTAGAGCTACAGCTCTAAATGCCACCCAGGCCAAGAGCTGACAGAACACATCAGCTTCTAAAAACAAAAGCAAAATATATGACAAAGCAAAACTTGACAGTAGCCCTAAAGCTTTGCCAGTGTTAACAGCTTTGGCATCTGTTCCAGTCTGAACACGTCTTCTCACTTCCCTGCACATTCCCCATTCACTTCAGCTAAAACGTTCTGTGGAAATTCAGCACCCTATGGAACTCCAGAGACTGGTCTATTTAAAGGGTACCTTTCAGAATATTGGGGTTTTTTTAACAGCAGCAGGTTGCACAGCCCTGGCTACATTTTTGATGAAAATATTTACAACCAAAACCTGTGGAGTGCTACAAGGAAACACCAGAGAAGAGGGATGTTTTTTACAGTCAGCATGCTGAAAGCATTCAGAGTTGGATACACCCCCTCAGCCTGAGAAAGTGTGGGGCTTGTTTCACAAATGGCTATGACTTTAACAAAAGAGCACCCCAAATTATTTCCAACTACTGTAGAGGGCTTTTTACACTCATCAATACCCTTTTAACCTCTTAGAAAACTAAACCTCCATCAATGAACTTATAAAACAATTTTCAAAGTGACCAGTTACTAACAATTTATTCTCCTGGCATTAACTTTTAATAGGGAAAGTTACATACATCTATAATTTTTTTTATAATTCTAGATTTCTTGTTTATGAATAAGGCATTTTCAAGCAATAATGAAGTTCATATAGTTTTTTTCATATGTATTTCTTTCTGGACAAAATTATTTTCCTAGTGACATACCAAACTCAAGGACCATTAGGTTTCCTTCACTAGTCAGGAGAAAACAAAAAACTCTGAACTTCAATAATATAAAGTATGTTGGGGAGGAGCAGCACTTCACAGAGACCTGTTTTTCACTGGGTAGTATTAAAGAGAGAAGGTTGCAATGTAAAAAAAAAAAAAATTACATTCATGCCCATGGAAAATTATTATTCACCTCAAAAATAGAAAAGATCAAAACCATAAACTGAGAAAAACTAAAGACTTGGCTACTCTCTTACGACACATCCTCTTCCTATACATACAAACTGAAGCAAAAATACATAGGTGCTACTGGAAAAACAGTACAAAAAGAGCTGGAAATATTCCTTGGAGAAGACAAACAAAACGCTTGTGTGGGTAAGGAAAGGTAACAAAAACATGCATTACACTTCCTACAGACACTTATTTAATTTTTTTCCCTTTCCAGTTTGTGGAAGAAAAGTTATTCTTGTCATAAATAATTTTGTAAAGATAGTAATTTCTGGTTTGAAGAGTACAAATAGCTACAACTTTTGGTAAAACAGGAACATATTTTAGCTTTTAGAAGGATTCTTGAAATATAATACATTAAAAGCATTTTCTGGGGAGGGGGTGCAGCTTTTAGTAGATTGCTGTTTAAAACCACCTAAACATCACATTTCCCAGACCCATTTGCCTAATGAAGTCATCATATTGCAATTAATTTATGATTGAGAGGGGTTTTTAGTCAACAGAAGGTATCAATTAGAAGATCCGTTCCATTTTCCCTTCCATAGGAGCAGTTTGCATCTGTATGGGAGACATGGGATAACCGACTCACACTGAATCAAGATGCTGCTTCTGATACATAACCTCTGACAATATTTGTACGTCCAGAGAAGTTCAAATCAGTATGTCCAATATGAAATACATTTCACTGATAAATACATTTGGGGCTAGATTCTCTCTCATCAATATCACGAATGGGTAAAAACAGAGGACAGCATCAGGGAGTGAATGGGACTGCCCTAAATCCCATCAGCTGGAAACATTCCCCAAAGAAGTGATTATGACCAGCTGGCTGCAAACTACAGACATTTGGTCTAGACTCACAAACGCATTTGATGTGTCTCCATGTCATTGATTTCAGCAGACACAGACTTTTAAATGCTAGTAGGAATCTGGGTCATTTTCCCTTCATAGCCCTTGGTTTAAGGGATCTGTGAATTTAAGAAAATCTAGGGTTTAGACATGGGAAAGCTCTACCCAGTAGAATGTAATTAGAATCTGCCCTTTTTGTACCCTCAGATTAATGTGAAACTGAGGCTGAAAATTCTCCATTTGTAAGTAAAACACCCATTCTTCCATTTGGGTACATCCCATTTGGCTCACCAAAGAGTGCTTTTAAGCCTTACTGGCTTCAGTTGCAGGATTGGTCCCCAGTGAACACTACTGTCATTATAGCATTTTGTTTGAATTTGTTTCCCTGACTCTCTTTCCTGAGAACCAAGAACTCTCTCTTCCAGGGACACTAAAATCTCCCTTTATAAATATAAATGGAAAGTAGGGAAAAGTAAAGTAAAAGCAACATGATCACACAGTAAATCAAGCTGGGCTTTGCTGGTTTCACAACTTTAAAGCAAATGGTTATATGTGTGTTTTATAATATATAACTACTTTATTGTGGGAAGCTTTTAGATGTGAGAAGTGTTGGAAGAGGGGTTTTTGTTGTGTCTGTTTGGCTTTTGTGGTGATTTGTTTCTCAGTTTTGTTGTTTTGGGTTGAGTTTTGAGTTTTCCAAGGGGAAAGGCTAGGACATGAGATATCTTCCCATGCTGAGAATTTTTTAAGAACAGTGGTTGCTAAAACAAAAATTGTCCTCAACATGAAGAGCTGTTATAATACATAAATACAGCTTTTGTAATGGCTTTAAAATGGCAACGGTTTTCTCAAGTAGTTCTTACCAAATTTTTGAAGAGTGCAGTTAATTCCTTTGTAAACACAGAAAACTTTAAAAATGCTGTTCCCAAATCTGGGTCATCCCTGCAAACACAGTTGCCTCCAAACTTCTCCAGTGCTTGTGTATACTGTTCTTCATTTTCCACGTGAGCTTCAAAAAGAACAAAACATGAAAATATTATCAGTAGATAAAAGGCTATTGAAATTACAATTGAGATTTTTTATAAAAAACTTCTCAGATTTCTTGCTAAAAATGTTAGCTTGATACATAAAACATTTATATTTTAACACTGAAATGACAGAAGCTTGACATGCTTCACTAATTCTGGTTTACATGTATCTACCCACATGCTGTACAAAGGACAAAGTGTCATCCACTCAAGACAAACATTTGACACTCTAGAAAGACCCACAATATTTCTGCACTATAACAGAGACTGCATAACAACTCTCAACTCCTATAGTGAACTTTTACATTTCAGATTCTTGTATTAACATTTTCTAACTTTAGCTGTGCACTGTTGAGTTTTACTGCGTGCTGACAAAGAAACAGAAGAGACCAAGTGTGTTGGCAGAGTCTTGGTTCTCTACAACAGAAAGCAATAGAACAAGTAGGACTCCTGAGTCATTTTAAGAAACAGGACTACAGATTACATTACAGATGAGGACAAACCCCAAATCTATGTTATCTCTCTGATTCAGAGCAAGGCCTAAAGCAAATCCTAAGCAGTCTGCATTTACCATGGGTCAGTTCAGTTCTGAAAGCAGTCCTGGTTCATGACAAGCAGAGTCCTTTGAGACAACAAAACCAGACCAGTGAAAGTCACCCAGCGCACATCCAACACTTCTGCCCTTCAGAAAGCTTTAAGCTGTATGTGTTGGGGGGGTTATTCAGCCCAGGGAATGAGAGGAAATTTAGGACTAAAGTAAGTTTCCATGATTCAAATATAAAGGAAATCTGAGGGGCCTCAGCCTTAACTACTTCAACCAAATGATTCACTCCTAGAACACTAGGTTACTTGCTTGTGTAGACAGACATAAGAAGTTCCTTTGTCAAAAGTCAATTTGATCTGTGGAATAAAACAAAGTCTTTCTAAACCAAGTTTAGTGACCATGTCAAGCTTGAGAACATGGACAAAGCACACCAAGATGGCATCTGAGAGAGTTAATGTTGCCTATTTCTTATTCTAACTGCGGCCAATTTCTAGAGCTTCAAAGGAAGTCAGGGGGGAAAATCCCACACCCTAGAAAACAAATTATGCATTAACAAGAACAAAGACTGTCTCAGTCATTACATGAGACCCACATAAACCCTGAAGATTATTTAGAGAGGATTAATCTGTTCAAACAAGCAATGATCCAGTTTTATTTCAAGTCCATTTGTACACGTCAACACATTTAATATCCAAAGGATTTTTGAAGTAATGGCCTTTCGTCAAATTCGCCTGTTCAATAAACCTAGTGGGCTCCAAATTAAAAACAAACTTGTCTGTCCATATGTCCTATCTGGACAGCAATTCAATAACTTTATTTCTCAAAGACCTATGCATTTTCTCTAATTTCTGATATATGGAACTAAAACCCTGTGCAGCAGTGGTATAACATCATGTAATTAAAGAGTGACATAGCATACATGCAGAATTGAAGTTACACAAACAGCATTAATTCTACAAGTTTCTACCTTGACAGCTTGAATTTGCAGCCTCTAAGAGACAGTTTTTAAATTTAGTAGCTGTCTGCAAATTAAGTGTTAGCACTGAACTGTACTTATTAATCCTCAGCATCTACAGCAAAGACTGAGCACTTAACAAACCTTTTGCTGCAGGGTGAAGTAAGACTGTTCAACTAATAATACTGTGTGACATATATACACCTGAACAAGCTTTGAATGAACAGGCACAGACAGCAAAAACCAGGATGTGGCAGGTCACAACTCTAGATCTCACATCTACCCAGCAAGGTGAACTATTTCCATATTGCTTTCTGCATTCTTACTGCTTCTTGCATCCAGCTTAGCTTAGTGAACTCAGGGAAGAGTAGAGGCCAGGCTGCAATTCATACAGCAAAAAGAGAAAGCTGCCCCTGCACGAAAGCAAAGTGAAAAGGCTAATACCACTAATTGTTATGGTTAGGTGTGCAACCAGCAGCTGAGCCATGCTGACATTTCACCTTGGGAAACAAGCACAGCATCCATTCCACACAGCATCCCCAAGAGTTTTCTATTCTCCAGCATCCTAGGGACTGTTCTTCCAGATTATGAGACATTCCCCAGAATGCTGATGGTAGTTACTGCAGCAACACTATTCCACTCCACAAGTGCTTCTGAAGAACACAGGATTCTGTTTTTCTCATGGTTCCCTCCAAAATACTCTCCATGACCTATGGTTTCCTCCTGATGGATTTTAAAAGTTTCTCTACAAGGCAAAGGTATGAAATCTATTAAAATAAAAGAAACATGATTCAGGTTTGTTTGAGGGTTTAGAGGCTTTCTTTAAGTAAGAAACAAAACTACGTATGAATTGGAGTCAACTATGTAATCCTTCACAAAGGTTTGTAAAGTCTCATATTAAAGAAGAAAACCAAAACATGTTTATTTAATATTTAGGGAACCTATATTAAAAATCCAGTAACTGTGTTCTTACGAGTGTAGGCCATGGTTTTTATTTTGCCAAAAGAAACCCCAAGGGCTGGCAAGTGACTGGGTTAGTGATATTTCTGCTGGTGGAAGAGAAATGCCTGCAAACCTTTCTTGTCAAGATTGGGTGGGCACCATGAATTTAAAATGTGGGCAGGGTACTGATTTTATGCAACAACTAGTGATTTGCTACAATGGTCTAACAAGTACTCTGATTATGAGGCATAGCAAGCACTCTAGAATAAAATTTAAAAAAACCCCAAACTAACAACAAAACAAAGAAAAAAAAAAAAGGAAGATAAAAAAGCCAAATCAATATTTAACAGATGAAACAACTCCAGATGAATCTTAAACTGGACCCTTCACAATACAAAGATAACAGCTTCATTACATGACACAAGAAGGAACTTCCCTTCAATTATTTGACAATTACACCACAACAGCAGCTCTTGCTCTAATCTTGACCCTGAACACCAACATGGCCACAAGTTCTGTCAGATATTGGTGGCTCTCCAAGGTTGCCAGGCCCACCTATTTTGCATGTAATATTGGTTTTGCTAGCTCTAATTGCTATGAACTGCACAATGAGAACAAAAGCCAACCAAATGCTGTTTCTTACCACAGAAACAAATGCTGTTTCTTATTCATAAAATGCTGCTGATGCACAAAACCAAAAGCTTCAGCTACTTTTTTTCCAATAAAGATCAACACACACAACTCCAAGAGACTGGCACACATTTAAAAATGCATGCAGCAATAGATCTTTGTATTTTAACAGCATTGTAAGAGAAGTATCTGACTTTGAGCATCAAAAGATAAAAAACTGCAGCCCATCAGCTCTCTCTTGTCATGAAGTTCTTAACATACATAACTGGAAGCCACCAGGAAGGGTGAGGTTTCCCAAAGCGGTAGAAAAAAATGTAGCTTCTTATTGCTGCTAAAGAGAAATTTCACCCCTCTCATGCCCTCAGCTCTTGATGATACACATACATGCCTTACCATTTCAGCTGCCCATTCAATTGCAGTTAAATTAGTTTCACTGCATATGCAGGCTTATATGAGCTAAAATCTCATCTAGGGATCTGCCAAGCAGCAGGGGTGACAGAAGGAGCAGGTAGCCCAGACCTGGTGCCAAGAGGAGAGCACGGCTTCCCCACCTGGTTCCGTGCCAGCCAGAGAGGTTCAGCTACCTCACAACATTTCACCCTCACTGAGCTCATGATCAAACAGATATTTCAAGACTGCTATTTAAAATGTACAAATTTCTCTTCTCAGAGTTACCCATGTAGCTCTTTCTGACTCAGTACACCATCTGACTGTTCAAATCCTCCAACGTCACCAATATAAACTAACAGGAATTATGCACTTACCCAGACCAGATAAGTTTATGGCTTTGACAGATTTCTTCATTTTATAGAGAACAGTTCGGTCAACGTCCAGAGCCTAAAAAAAAAGAGAAAAATTAAATGCGGAATGGTGGATTGTCCTCAGGTGAAACCTCTGCTCTGGAAACCTGCTGTAATTACAACACTATTACGTTAGTTGACTTCATTTCTGTAATTAATAAATTACTTGCCATTTGCTTCCACCCCCTTCCTTATAACCTATTCTGTCCCTTTGCCCAGAAAAACACACCCTCCCTTTTTTGCTGGTGACCAGCATCATGTATACTCAGCAGGAAACGATTTACACAATATCTTCTTTCTATGTTAAATTATTAAAGAAGCTTAAAACAGTTTTAACCTATCATATGTTCTGTTCTGACACTGCTGGAGAAACAAGCAATATCACTTCCCCAGGCAGAATATTAAAAATGGAATTTAATTTCAGTTTTCCTGGATAATTTAGTTAATTGCACTCCCAGCTACACGAACTTTCTCACTGAACAAAATAAATTGCATATCTCTCAAATAACTTTCACACATTTTAACATTAGGCAAAGCTTTCATCAACACTATATAAAATCCAAGTTTAAATCTTGTCCAGAATACTCAAGCACTAACAACCAACTTGTTTCAAAGAAAAAAATGGAAGCAGGCAACTATTCTGCTTACTCAAGTGAAATATGGGCAGACTTAAAAATGTAAAATTGTTCTGTAATGAAGAAGCAGAATTATGGCAACACAAATTAATTTTAAAAAAAGTTGTGAAACTTTAAGAAAATTTAAGTATGTGTTCCAGAGATGGCAGTGTCTGTCTTTAGACCCCACTGAAGAACAATATCAAACACTACAAACTGTATTACACCAAGAGCTGCTTAGCATGACACATGATAAAAAAGCAAAGAAAAACCCACCAAATTAATTCCAGTTTTCATTCAAAAGATTTCAGTGAATTGCAGCAGCTACACATTTGACATGCCATTGTTCTATCATTAATCATTTGTGTAAGACAAATGATGCAGAAAAGTCAGTTCCTAGGACTCTATTCAATTAACATACTGAATGCAAAAAAAAAAAATCTCCCATATTTTGGGAGTATTCTTAAACTCAATCTGTTCAGACCACAAATGGGTGGCAAAATCTTCGCAGCATTCCACAGAAACCAACAGATTCAGATGATGCCTTAACATTAAGGTTACAGTGTCATGGTACTGCTGTATCCACTGGAGGTTTTACCTCCAGCACCTTTATAGTTCACATTTGAAACATATTAGCAGAAGAAGAGCAGAGGCCATTTCACCTGGGATTCTGAAGTACTCCTTCTGGAAAGGAAACAATCTAAAAGCCACGCCAGCTCTGTTCACCCTCTTCAGCATGTTGAATTGCAACCACTATAACAAACGTGTATCCAGTGTGATCTCAAAGGTTAGGTTAGTCACCTGTTAGGATGGGACTACAGTAAGTGAACTCCCTCACTGTGTAATTCGTGCTTTCTAAAAATAACCTCAGAAAAGCACTCTTTGATCAGCTGACTACAGAGGAATGATAATTCCATGGAAGACTGTCAAAGGGCAATTACCCTCTTGGAGTCAAAGTGAAAGGAATGTCTCCAACTACAGGCCTTACAAGTAACAGCCCAAAGAGAAGGCTGATAGCCAGAGACTTAAAACTTACCAACTCCATTCCCAGCTAAATCTTAGATTTGTGTGTGCAGATGATAAAATATTTAATCTCTGCACCTTAGTTTGGGTGACATATTTCTCAAGAAAGGGAAGTGTTGGAAGGATAAGCCCATGGGATGAATTATGAATTACTTGTACTACTGTGGTCAGGGATCCTGACAGATCTATGGATTCATAAAGTCTTCTGGCCATGACTGCCTCAATCAGAAAGCACAAACTTCCAGTAAGGCAAAAACCTCAAGTCCTCTTCCTCAACTGAAGTCGTCATTTTGGTTTGCACTTCTCTCAACCAACTTGCACTTTTGCTGGTATTCGGCAGTGGAGGAGCAAAGCCACAAGGCACAGCATAGCCAGGGCCCAGGAGAAACAACAGCTAATGGCCCCAAACACACCACTGACAACTCAGGCATCGACCCATCTCAGACAGCCGGTCCACATAAAAATTCAAAACAAGGGTAACGGGGCAAAAAACACATGACAGTACCGAGTGCAACAGAACAAGCAAAACCTACAGCTCTAATGTGTTGAAAATGTACAGGACTGACAGGTCAGGCTTCCTTGGATCCTCCCTTCATCCCCTGCCTGCCTTTTCAGCTATGCCAGTACAAGTGCCTGTGGGGACATGTCACAAACCGCAGGAGAGAAGCAGTTTAAACCATGTTTTAAAATGAATAATAATAAAAAAACCTAACTATTTTTCAGCTAGGTCAACTTTCCAACTCTGGCTATCAGGCAGACCCTTGATGCAACACAATCCAATGCAAAAGACAATGGAAAAACCAGGAATGAATACGAGAATTATTATACTCAGATGGTCCTGCTGAAGAAACTCCCAGGGACATTTCTGAAAAAGAATTCAGCAGCTGTATGAGTGTAAGGAGCACTTTCACTACACTGTTACCTCTATCAGCTACCTTTTTTTTTTATAACCCTTACTATTACATTAACCTCAACATTTCTTCACATATTTGTTCACCACAATAGAACAGGCCTGGTAAATTCAGTTTTTCTGGTAACTGCTACCACATTTTTATGGTGAGTAGTGATAGCAAGTCTGTAGAATGATGCTGAACCATTCAGGGAACCAACAGCACTGAAATAGGCTAAATACCACCTTGACTAATATTGACTTAACGCTGACTTTGTTACCCGAGGACTCAGCTCAGCTTCTGTTCAGGTAGATGATCCACTCCAAAGCCATGAAAAACAGAGAAAAACTATCCCAGCAGAAAAGTCTTCTACCTTTGTGTCAATGCATCATGGACTCAATGTGCTATTTCTTCCCTCTCTCAGTTAAACAAGAAAAAAATAAAACAAGTGAGGACCTGATTTGTGACAGTCAGTAGTCCATGTAATTGTATTTTCATATAAAACTTGAAAGAATATTGTAACTAGCAAAATGAAAAAACTGTCACAAAAATAAATCCCGTTTCGCTCTAAAATATGAGGAGTTTATGTTGATTTAATTCATTGATGTGATTAATGAGAATGGGAAGAAATTCAACAGTGATGACTGCAAAGTTGTGTATCCAAGGGAAAAATACATATATGAACTGGGAGATCAGTTAGGAAGATATCAGGACAATACAGGGGTTTGGCTAACCACATGCTTGCAGAGTCACCGCAGAGTGCCAAAGTTATATAGCTGTCAAAACCAAAACCACAAAGATACAGGAGATCTCCTTTCACCAAAGACAATGAAACAAAAAAATTTAAAAAAAAAAGTCACTGAATACTACATATCATTGAAATGCAAAAAAAAAGGTCTATGTCCAAAATGTTGGTCTTGAAAACTTGTGTGTCTCTGAACCACTGGATTTTTGACTCTGATAAACACGGAAAGATTACACACAGAAAATGGGAGGCAACGTAGGCATTGCTTTCCTCCAGCATGGAATAAAAAGATCTTGAACTGCTCTGATTTTGTAATTAGATTACTGGGAATAACCTGTGGCAAACTTTAAATCGTCTAGCTCAAGCAGATAGCTAGAGGGGACTGGAATGTGCCCATTACACAAATAGAAATAAATTACAAGCACAAAATGCTTAAATAAATAAATAAATCTATAAACTCAAACAAACAAAAAAAAATTAAAATATAAGAAGCACAGGCTGCCTTCCTGAAATGATTCCCAGTCACCCAAGGGTGTTTGAGCTGTTATCTAGGCAACTACTGATCAGTGCAGTTTTGTTCAGATAATATGGCACTGCTCATCCCTGCCTTGTGCTTGTTCACCCACCCTGGCACACAGGCTGTAGGCAGCCTCCTCTCTCCTGAATGGAAGGGGCCCTAGCTAAATTCCTTACTGTAGTAACAAAGGGGAAAAAGGGATAAACACCAAAGGAACATTTAAGCTAAAAAACAGTGTTAGCAAAAGAACAGCTGAGGTAGCTGTACATGAACCTGAACAAACTGTGACTAGAAATTAGGGGGAAAAGTCCATTCTGGAAAGCCTTCCAAACAGGAAAAAAAATTATAAAAAATATCTAGCCATTTTAAGAGAACCCTGGGTAGATTTAGGAAGTATTATTATGTTGTTTCCTATTGTAGTAAGAAACCAGACTTGCTCCTTTAGGAAGCTCTGTCTATTCCTCCCTTCCTTGGTGAAATCTTTCAACAGTGCTGCATTTAAGAGTGGCTCTGTATGCTTACAACTAACAGGGAAAATACTGCAAAGGTTTGCATATTCAATATTATATTTCAGTCTTGCTTATAGACCAAAAAACAGAGAGGGGGACTTTCTTTAGTTCAACTACATTGGTGCTCATTCATGACTAGTGTTTCAAAGGAGTCATTTCAGCATAAAACTTGAAAATATCAGCTCTTTGTCTTTAGTACTGTGCTTCATATTTTCTCATCCTTTTCTTTGTCCACATCTTAGCACTAGGATATCAGTTCAAACAGAGCTGTAGCTTTATTACACTTCAAATTTCTAATCCTGTATTTGTTTCATAAATATACACACACTACATCAATGCACACACGTGCACCAAAATGCTGCCTTCCCCTCATTCAACTGTTTTGTGCACTCGGTAGTGCCACAAGTAGGGAACTTTAAAACAGCTTCAAATGTTATATATTCCAGCATTTCTTCTTACTCACTTAAAATCTGCAGTGAACTTCTGAACCAGAAGAAAAGTGTCCATATAATTCATAGAGAGGAATAATTTTGTTCTCTCATGTAATGCTCTTAGTTTTGACTTAAAAAACTCTATTGTAAAACTGTTTATTTTGACATCTGTTTATTTCAGCACAACTTACTCTGAGAAGTCATAGAAATAATTTTTATAGTCCCACTCAGTTTCTGCTGATGAGTGCTCAGACTTCTCTCTTGCTAAAAACAGTAAATAAAGCTTTGACTTAAGGGAAAAAAAGATTCTATAGAGCACATAAGAAGTTACATTATTATGGAAGTAGTGTTATGCAGTGTGAACTGAAACAAACTCAAAAGTGACCTTCTTGAGCGTGCCCTTGGCAGGGCAATCTTTTTCCAAACACAGAATTTATGCTTTCTGTTCATTTATTTTTATGTGATTTCTAATGTTAATCTTGCAAAACCACTTTTAAGGTAAATTACTTTTCATGTCAGAATTTATGCAGCATATCTAGAGATCACAGAGATCACGTGTTCGACAAGTCTTCAAAAATGCACATCTGATCTCTCTTAAATGGCATAAAAACCTCATTTCGTTTGAAAACTGTTTTTCCTTGCAACCTAGGACTACACAGTGAAAATTATTAAAAATATGCTTATTTGCAACACTTAAAAAAAATGTCATTTTTTTCTTGCTGCATCTTCAATTAAGTGTATCTCTCTGTGCAGTTACCACACATGGCCATATACACCACAAAAACACGACACTAAAGTTACCTGCAATATGCAGATATTTTAAAACTGTAATTCACATTTGTTTCTTCCTAGCAAGTTAAGGCTAACACTTTGGCACCCATCACAAAATACACTTCTGACACATTGCTAACGTGTTTTCACAAGATATTTGGTAATACAAGGATCAGGTATTTGGCCTGCCACAGGCTGAAAATTTCAAAATTAAAATTATTAAGTAAATGCATTTGTGAGGCAAAAAAGTGTGTAGTAGCAGCAATTCAAATCCTTACACAACATATTTTAAAGCTCTATATGCCTGATGAGAATTTAGCAACAAGCATGTCTGTAGTAACTATACTAGGAAGGGGAAGAAGTGTCCCGAAACAAACAGAGAAAAACAAAGATTTTCAAAGGAACACAAGAGAGAGTATTCAAACTATCAGTAATCAGTAGCAAAGCCTTTTTCCACATGTAGGAACAAGGTCCAGTTTCACTTGCCAAAGGCCAATTTCCATTTTCACTGCTTCAAAGGTTTCTACTTTGAACAATAAAATGTGTCAACTAATTAGAACCAAACCCATCTTACCAGGAAGAAATCAGTCTGAGATTACTGAAACTTCCTGAATGAAATATTCTACATCCTACCCTGTATGCCATAATCTTTAAATAATCTCACTCAAAACTAGCATCAATCCCCAAATCTGTATTGTCTAAACAGAACTGTGCAACATACAGGCTGGCACAAAAGATAAGTGTATTATTTGTTCTTTTCAGTGGAGAGGGGAAGCAAACTGTTCTATTTTTAGCATATTTAACTGGGAGAGGAAAAAAAAGCAGGAAGGCAGAAACTGAGAAACTGGACATCCCAAAGATTATTTTGGCACCTTTTACAGAACCAAAGGGTATGGGGGAAAACGGGGCAGTCACAGCATAAATGGAGAGTCCCCAGGGTCTAGTGGTTTAGATGTTCATTAAACATCTTTTGTGCCAAACTTACATCACAAGTCTGGGTCTTTACCTTATGCAAGTGTTCTTACACCAGTGACTTTTTACTTTGTGGTTCAGAAAATATTTCTCTGTACAGTAACAGAAAAGTAGCCACTGGATCAGATCAACACTCCATTTAACCTGATATCCTCTATCAGTTGCAGCCAGCAGCAGATGTTCAGGGCAGCAAGCAAAGCAAAGCACGTATACATCCTTCCCCAGGATAATCTCCCTGTTTCCAGCAAGGAGTTTAAAAACAAAAGGCTGAGAGACTCTCAATCAGAAACACTACACAGCCAAACAGGCTATTCTCAAGAGAAACAAGAAGCCCAAGTTTTCTAATTCCAGCCAAGGAAAAAATAAAAAAACTAAACCTGACTTCTCACAGCTCAGTGCAAGTGCCTTCCTGACTGCAGGACAGCCTACTGCGGGAAGTAGTGAGGGAGGAAGGGGAAGGACACACTCATCATCTTTGCTCTATTTTTCATTTAAAACAGTTCAAAGTATCTAACATTCCTTCCTTCTTACCCACAGCAGCTTCCTTTTAGAAAGGGAAAATTAACTATTTCACATTTTCAGATATTTGGATGGGGTTTTGCTGAAAGCATTCACAGCACTGATCTGAATTTGAGAAAAGTCTCAAGATTACCTTTTTTTTTTTTTAATAAAGAGTCCATTGGAACAATGACCAATGCTTAGAGGTATTGCTAAAGCAGTAATAAAATTTTGGGAAATAAACCCTCCAGTCATTTGAAAAACAATCCCAGAAACAGAAACCTATGTGTTCTTCCCCATATTGCACATATAACCAGTAAATATACTAATAAAATATTAACACACTGACATTAGATCCACTACAAACAATTATCTTAACCATTATTTCTTTAAAACAAAATCTAATCTCACTCTCAACTTTAGCAATTTGCTTTAAAACATGGGACTACTCAATAGCCATAAATCCATCTGTACTTCACCCATTCTAGTATTTCAGAATCAGTAATAATGCCAGAGGCTGCTGCAGATGCTGAACGCATATAGGAGCGTCCTTCCCAAAAACAAAAGGGTGCAGGAGAAAACTGGCTCAGTTAAGGAAGACAGCAGTGCTCAAGTACAATAGTTTGGCTTTTCTGGTGTATCTTTACAGGCAATCTGATACGTGCTGTAATTAATCCTCGCTGACTCAAAAGATCAGAGATATTCACAGACATTCTATCTCTATTTGTTACTTTCCTATTAGAAATGAACTGTCTACACCACTGGCCTCAATCCACTTTTCTGTTACAGAAGCTTGTAAAAAAACTTCCGAAATTATGGTATCCCCCTCCAAAATCCTCTTTCCATTCTCCTGATTGTTATGTCATTTCCTCCCTCCAGGTATTAGTTTCTTTTCTAAATCCTCTCCAATTTCCTTCCACTGATCACCTGGCACATTCATGGAGGGACTGATCCAAAAGGTGGAAAAAACCTGATACAAATAGCCTGTGGCAAGGCATTGTAGCCTCTGAGCGTATTCCGGAACAGTACTTTTTAAGAACTTTAATTTGGGAAAATTATTTTACTTGAAGTGTGCATGTGAGACAATATCCCAGGACATTATATTCTACAGAAGCTATGACAGTTAATTTGTATAAATGAACTCCTTGGCACGAGACCTGTCAACCTAAGAGAAGGTCAAGGTGCAGAGATAGACACGCGATAAAAAGGATAGGGTTTATGGCAGAGCTGTCTCTGAAACGTCCCTTTCCACAAAAGCATTATTTCTCCAGCATCTGGGTTTGTGGTTCTTGTGGGCCCAAAGCCAAGGCAATCTGTTTGAACAAGCACCGCTCTATTTGGCAGAAAAATGTAGTAAACTATTCTGCACAGAGCTAAGAGTATGCATGGTGGGAAAAGGTAATCCCACTGCTTTGAGAAATCAACATTTGAAAGTGCAAGTTAATTCTGCTGCAAAGGTAAAAGATGGGAGAATTTGGCACTGCTCTGTGTTGTATACAAAACCACACCTGAGCATGACAAGTTTGAACAATGAATTTATTAAAACAAAGAAGTGATGCCTAAAAAACAGAACTCTATAATAAACAACTTGTATCGGAAGAAAAATCTCAAATGCCAGGTCCAGAGCTACAAAATGTTACATCATTAATACAAGTCACTACGTGTTACTGTTTCACACTGAACAAAACAGGTGCTGTATCCCTGTACGAATTGTTGAATTCCCCCATGCTTCCCTCGATACACAAAGAAATGAAACATACTTAACTGGGAGACAGACATCAAGCACTTTTGTGTAATAAAATCTTTGCCTAAGAGAAGAGAAGAGAATGGAAGCTGCTTATGCCAGCTATTTCTCCAGAACAAATCCATCTCCCACATTAACAAATCTTTATACAGAGAAATACATTTTCCTTCTCTTTTCGTAATTTCATCACCAATATGCAGCTATCTGCATTCAAACACAAGATGACTGGACTTTAAATATCAATCTCATAAGCAATGTAACAGACAATGCCCTTTCACTTCACAGTGACTCATTTTTAAACGAAGGGTGTGTAAATAAAACTCCCTTATTTATTATTTAATTGTTGTTTAATTTTTCAGTTGCACTCACCAATTTTTGCTACCTGTTTCCATTTATTTAATATTACATGCTTCATCATGCTAAGATATATGACTATGGAAAAGAAAGTAGCAAATGTGAAAGGATAAAAGTTTGAGCGGCAACTGTCTTGAACAGCTGAGTAAATTTTACCATCCCTTTACTCAAGTCAAAATTCTCTGGTCCTCACCCTGCAAGAGAACTTTCTCTAGCTTCTCTAGCTTTCTCTAGCTAGTTTTTGCATTTCTGTCTGCTGTCAGCATCCATCAAAGCCCTTCATGGTTCAGAGACCAGCTATTGGAAGAGGCTGATCCTCACCCTGTATCAGCCAACAGCATTACGAAGAGCTGGGCTGATGGGATTTTCCTTTTGCAGATTTCTCCATTCAGTAACTCTTTTCCCTAATATTAAATCCTTTTATACACCATCAGAGCCAACAAGAATTAATCTTTGCAGAACATAATGTCCTTTCATTCTGCGGAAGACAAGCTTTTTGAATAGAGAATTTTTAGTCATTTATGGGAGCAATTAACAAATTAAAACACTTCCCAGATACTCAAAAGTTCCCATATCAGTGGTCTAATTTGGTATTAGTAGTCTTCAAATCCTCTACTTGAACTAGGCCGACATCCTTGTTGCAGTATCTGCAAAACAATGAAGAACTTAACTGTTAAGTTTTCCCTTATGTATGATGCACTTACTCTGTCCTAAAAATAAAAACCTTTGTGGTGTGTGCACAGATCAACGGCATGACATAAAGTGACCTATCTCTCCCCATCCAGCACTCCTCTGACTTTATCATCTTTATGTATCCAATAATTCTAGGGACTAAGGAATTAGCCAAGAAAAGAGTCTATAACAACACAGCACAATTAAACCTCAGTCTTAACAGGCCTCTGAGAGCTTCTTAGGAGAAACAAACAATAAATCCATATTACAACCATGTTCAGCAGACATATATAGGAGGTGTCCATTTTGGAAGGGAATAAAAGGCACACAAACTTTATCTAGTTTATGATACACCTGGAACATATTCCTACAACAAAGAACAGCAGGTAACTAGAGGGGACTTCAGGGGAGACAGATAAATCACCTCAAATGAACCAACTATTCCCAGGGAAACGCTGAACCAGCTGACACAATGAGGTTCAACAGAGGTAAAGCAGAACATCAGATACCACCTCTGTATTATTAGGGTAGAAATTTATGAATGGCATACTGATGGTATATTAATAACAAATGAAACCCAGTGTCAAATGATAAAACTCATTTTCTCTTGAAATACTATAAAACTATTTCTGTTCTGTAGTGGCTTCCAGACTTCAGCCCATGGTTTTCACTCCAACCTCTCTGTAATTCACTACCCTACCTTTGAAAATCTCTGCATGGCCTCTCAGTATCAATATCTTTTTACCCATTAAAAAGTGCCTGCATGATGGCATAATTAACAGCATCTAATGCTTAAGGCAACTTAACATCAGCGTCTTCCTCTTGTTAAATGGAACAAAGAAACTGCACTTATTTCATTTTGTTGATGCTTTGTCAAGTTGTAGTTCTCAGTAAAGAGCTTGAGTTCTTGTCGTATAAATGCATAAACATAATATTCTACGAATTTCCATTTGAGAATTTGTTTTTGAATGAAAGAACACATCTGAACTGTCATCTCTTTTCATTCATTTTAGGTGCCCAACAAAGAAATCACAGGACACTATTACACTTTTGAAAACAATGATCTTAAATTGTACTGGAATAACAGCAGCTATAAGCATAACTAAAATTATTAGTGTACCAACCAGTAGATATAAAACATTCATTTACATCATACTGATGTAAAAATAAAAGCTTTATCCCCAGAGTCGGGTTTTCCAAAATGATTAGGGAGTTCATGTACATGGAAGGTATCTATAAAATGGAACAGACAGTACTTCCCTGTACCATGGAGCAGTATGAGAATAAATTCACACAAAGCTGCTACCTGACACAAAACACTGAACAATTTCTTCATTTAAAATCGAAGCAATTTAGATCAGAGAAGCATGCCCAGGCCTATCAGAACTTTTGTTGTATTCTTAAATGAAATAGGAAACAGTACTGAATCCACTGACTGCAGCTGAAGAGACAAACACCCAAACCTGTATGTAATGAAGGACCATGTGTCCTTGCCATGGCGTGGGGGACAGGGAAGGCAGGGGCAAACACTACCACTCCATCTCTCAGAGAACACCGACTGGAAATACTTACATTAGAGGTCTGTCATCTACAATCAGACCATTTAAGCAACAGAAGAGAGTGAAGTAAGCAGAAGAATGAATGAAACCAAACAAGAAGCTTACAAAAGGTTTACTACTTTGTTGCTTCTTCAATGCTACTTTCTTCAGCACAGTCAGCATCTAGTGTACGTTAAGCTCAAAGTGTAGGAGGACTCTTGGTATTTTTCTGTTGTTGTGTAACATACACCTACAGTGCTGGAAAATAAACAAATTACTAAAATCATGTGCTTTACAAGACTCTATACTGCATGTTTTGCATGTGACAGTGGAGCAGGGGCTCCAGGTTTGCAAGTGCTAAGGAAATTTCCACTCCTACTGCAACAGCCAAACAGTAATCCTGTTTGATTGAAAGGGCTTAAAATGATTAGTAAGTGCATTTGATTCTGAGTTTACTTCCCTAGAATACAGTCTAAGTTTCCTTGAAATTGCATATTCTAGGGGGAAAAAAAAATCTTCCACTAACAAGGAGCAAAAATCATAAAACATGAGAAAATAATCTGTAGGAACGTTTACATCCCTTCTCTACTATTTTCCCTTCCTATATGCCTTCTCAATGTAGAACAAAGCTTTCAGGAATGTGAAAGTAATTTGTTCAGCTCTAATCACTTCAGCTGTTTTGATGTATCTACACATACTTAACATAATGCCTAGACAGAATTATAGATTTCAGACTAGAACTACATTGATAATCTGATCTTTAATCAGGGATAGCTGAGGGGTCCACAAACAGCAGATGGTTCTACACACCATACTGCTCTAAGACAACAAGGAATAGAGTTTCAGCCTTCCCTCTCAGTTCTCTATTTCTTTGTTTAACAAATCAGATACTAGAATTTATAGCATAGCTTCTTTCATGTTAACTTTTACAGCCTTCTCTTAAAGAATATACTCCAAAGAAATACGCTTCACTGCACAATATGTCATTTCCATAGTAAATATTTTTGTGCAACAGAGTTCATATATAGAAAGAAGAAAATTTTTCAAATTCTGTCCCACACCTACTCACTTGAAAACAAAGGCTACTACTAGAGATGAAAAGTATTGAATCACACCACCCTAGCTAATTTCCTGCAAAGCAGCATTGCTCATAAGAAAAAGCCTATTCATTTACAATGCTGTATCTCAGTTCCTCCATCAATAAATTCTCCCCCATAAGGTAAATGATTTCCTCTTTTCACATAAAATTGAGATATATATAACAGCTAATAAAGTCTGCATAATACTGAGTACTGCATTCAATTTTTTGGATATATAACATGCAGAACTCTTCTACTCTCCTACACTACACAGTAGGATGTAGCTACAAGATCACCATTATTCACTGTCCTCCACCACTATCCTTTCCCTATATTCCTGCCCGTCTTCTTACTATACTGATCCTTTTCACATTAGCTCTCCCTCCACATTCTCAGCTTGGTGTTTTCATCCTACTTCCTGCATGAACCGCCGCACTCCCCCTTCCTTTGCAGTTCCCGTCAATTCCAATTGCTATGGACTTCCTTAAACTTTTGATGCATTTCCTTATCCTGTCCTTAATGCTTCTGCCCACTTGCCAATTCCTGACCCTCCAACTCCTCATATGCCATCACAGCACTTCTGGCTCTGGACAACTCTCTCAACTCCCAGTTTGTTTTTAATGCAAATTCCCTTTACTCACTCTTCACATTTGACTAATCCTCGTATTACCTCTTGGACATTTCAGCTGCCCGTTACTTTGTGAGTCTTCCTTTTCTTGTGTTCCTACTTTTTGTTGCTTCCTAGACAAATATACTCCTCCACTTCATCCCTACATTGCTGTAATCTTCAGGAAAGAAAGCTATGAAAGAAAAACAGCCCTACCATTAGCTTGCAATAAAGCCAGTAGATACAAACATCAATCTTCTATTTGTCCCATAACTAGGCCTACATTTTCTAGCTGGGTTAAGGAAAAAATAAAAATTGGTCAGTTAAAATGGACCCAAGCAAGATTTTAACTTTACACAAAATCTGGGTGTAATCACCATGTACAGCTTTACAAGTATGATTCTCACTAATTCTGTATTTCCATAAGAAACTTCTAGCACAAATGAAAGAGCAAACAAGGTGACACGCAATTTCTTCTGATGAGAAGCTCTAGCATGTCTGACTACGCTACAAACATGGAAGTGCTGCCTTCTTGCATAGCAGTGGTAGTTGCTGCAAATGCATGTCTACAGTATTTTTCAAGCATTTCTGACAGCAGAAGGGGAATTGGTTACTTTGCTAGGCTGCCACTCATCCAGGGATACTTGCAATCTTTGAGTAACAACACCTCTCCTCCTCAATTTAACTGTCATGGTCTGCATTTCTGCATCCATTGCAACTGGTTTTTCTCTTCTTTCCATCCCTGCCTTTTTAACCCTCTGTGCTTACATCAAATATCATCCTAGTCTTCAGAGGATTTGCAAGAAGTATCTGCTAGTCACCAGCCTAGTTCTTTCAGGATCTCAGAAAGCAAGTTAACTAGCCCCAACAAACTGAGTGCTTTAAGCTCACGATTTCTTTTATTGCCTTGCTTACTTTCATCTTTATTCCTGATATCCATTCTACCTTCTCCCACACTTTGAGCTCAGAATATGCAGCAGAGCACCCATTTAATCTGGCAATACGTACATTATCTTTAATACTACTACATTCTGTGTATTATCTTTTCTTTTTCTCCTCACAACTCTACGTACTTAAAGAGCATTTTTGTTTTCTTTACTGCCTTCTGTCATTTCTAAAGAAACTTGACCTTTGCAAATTTGTCTTTTATATTTACACATACCCCTTAATGAAAAACTTTCCTCTGAATACCTGGCTTTTTCTTTCCATTTTTGACACGCTCCATTCATCTGTGACGTTCTTCTTGGGGTGTTTTAAGTCTATAGTTTTTCCCATAATTTTCCCTCTTTCTTGGGATACTTAATGAGCATTCTTCAGGCTTTACTACCTAAACTCTTGAGTTCTGTTGACCTCACCAGCTCTCAGTTTAAAGACTTTTTTCCAAATATAATGTTTTTGCTTGTTCTGTCTTCGTTTTGCTTTTGTTTTGCTTTTAGTACACAATGAATTGAGTCACAATTACTCAACAAACAGTTTGCTTGTTTCCACAGCATCCACTTGATTCCTGTCTTTAAATCAACAATTCTCACATTAGCCTCCCCTGCTTCTGTCTGTTTCCTTCTATAAAAGTTAGTCATCACAGAGGCCTGACTAACATGGCTTCTTCCCTCTTTAGCAACTTCATGAAGAAGAGAACACTTATTTGGAGACAGTGAGGGCTGAGAACAAGAGAAGACTCTTGCCACTGGCCCATTCA
This sequence comes from Sclerurus mexicanus, assembly GCA_013396755.1. Taxonomy (NCBI): domain Eukaryota; kingdom Metazoa; phylum Chordata; class Aves; order Passeriformes; family Furnariidae; genus Sclerurus; species Sclerurus mexicanus. The sequence goes on from VWZF01001188.1 coordinate 314,605, forward strand.
TAAGAGACATTCCAGCTTAGCATAAAGCCCACCTGAGCCCCAGCCAAGGCTCCAGTACCTTGGACAGGGCTGGGCCAAGGCAGGGACCTACAAGGAGGTAGGGCAAAGCACCAAGAACCTCTGTAGCAGGGGAGTTTCAAGAAATTAAGAGAGACAAGGAGACTGCAAACATTGCGAAAGTACAGAAGAGCTCGATATTCAAGACAATAGAGGGAAGAGTCAACCTAAACAGGGCTAGGCCCATCTCTTCTGGGTCTTCAGGGGGAAAGGTTGTTTCTGGTAAAACGGGGCAGACAGATCATTGTGGACTGTCAAGAGTGAGGCTCAGAAGCTGCAGTGCAGGAGTTTAGATAGGGAATGGCTGTATGTAATATATATGCATACATATACTCACACATATTGTAAATTATAAAAACCCAATAGATTTAAGAGGAGAACTAAAGTTGCCTTTAAGAACCACTACTCTAACACACAGGAATAAAAAGAAACGACAGTGGTTCAGCTACAAATGCACTACACTAGTCAGGTACCCCAAGTTTTCTGGGATTCCTCCACTTGTACTCATCAGCCACCTCCACTTGGCACGTGGACTGTAAGCACTTTGGAGCAGGGATTAGGCTTTTGTCCTGTGACTTTGCAAGGCCTTTCAGAACAAAGGCCTCACCTCTACCTGCCATTGCTGCACATTATGGTACACAGAGAACAACATGAAGATAAGAAGAGGAAGTGAAGGTGGGTTAAACCTGAGAATTAGCCACTTTTACTCTGTGCCAGCATCAGTATGCAGTACACTATCTTCAGATAAGATGGTTCTGAGAGATGCAGTGACGCCATGGCAAAATCAAAACACAGAAGCCATGGTTAGCAAAATACTTCAGAAACATACATATTTTTCATTGATTCTCCTATGAGGAATGGGGGCAGTTGGTAATATGAAGCAGATGCATCACTGAATGCACCAATATAAAGTGCACAGAAATCTACTTATATGGCTCGACATTGTTTTAACTGACTATACGTTGTCTGTGCTTTAAAGGTTTCAACTCCTTATTTTAAAATGCAGAGCTCCAGATGAAGACCTACAGTTTCTGCAACTTTCATCCTCGGTATTACCCTCAAAAAGAAAGTAATTCTCATATTCCTTTTGAAATCATCGTGCCTTTTGTGTCCTAATGACTTTTCCAGAAACCTCTCTGGATCCTGATGACAGAGATTCATGATTTCAGAAAGGAAGAAGTGGAACACAAAAAAAGTCTTAAACAACAAGAACTGTATTTAGTAATGAGATAAGAAAAGTGTGCAAATATGTTCTGCTAAAGAGCACATTTGTAGTGGGCACATAGATACATTTGATGAAAAAGAATTATACAAATAACTGCAAATTCCCCTAAATGCATTACATGTGACATTTCCTACTGCTTCTCAAAGTACACAGAAACATCCTCTTCATGCAACTTTTAAATACAAGTCCCCATCATGAACTACAGGAAGACAGAACTCCAGTCCTATAAACTTAATGAGAATAAAGTAAGCATTCACCTGTATTCAATGTATCAACACTTGCACCTCCCCACCCTACCAAGCTGTTATTTGCCGCTTGCCCTCATTAGCTTTGCAGAACTAAAATGGTGCAGAGAGGATTACAGAATTTTACCATAGGAGAGGGAATCAAATTCAATAAGCATAGATTCCTTATGCCTCTTCAAGCCAGCTGAAAACTGTGGGATTGCCTTAGGTAGCAAGAAGTTGTTGTCATTTCTGACAGAAAACACTTGCATTATAAATAACAGTGAGGAAGAAATGGACTTGATACTGAAATGACATGCTGCATTCCTCGGAATGGTAATTTCAAAACAAAAAAAAAGAAAAAGAACGAGAAGTCAGTGTCTTTTGAAGTGTAAAATAACAGCACTATTGAAGTATAATAATCCCGGAATGGAACCTAGAAAATAAAGGCAAGTAGAGACCCAAAATTACAAGCTATGCCATTAACATTAATTTCTCAGTTTTTACAAAAATTCCTGGAGACTCGCTTTTAAATAGACTGTAAACAATTGAAATTTCTTTCTATGCAGAGAACTAAGACCATCTTTGGTACCACTATACTGTTTCTTTCAGTTTTAAGTTTTACATCTTTCCACCATACGTTTGTCCTGTCTACTTCTTAGAACACATTCACCCCCGTGGCAGGTGCCACTGTGCTGAGAAGGGTGCTCCAGTAACCTATCAAACTTCTCTCAGTGTTTCAATTCTCCTCTCTTCATAGGGCAATCTGTGCATGCAGTGAAGTTTAAGTAGGTGAATAAACTTTAGACCTCAAGTCCTGACTTAGATGGAAACGTCTTCAACACATGAGCAGCCTGCTAGTCTCTGTTTACACATCAGCCTGCACAACAGTCCCCTACTTGACTTACTTGATCCATAAGCACGGGATCATGATAAACAAGTAGAATAGAAATAAATAGGCAGGATTTTTATGGGTTTCAGTTTTTATGGGTTCCAGTTCCAGTCTCTATGGTTAACCCATATTCCAAAAAAAAGGAGCACAATTGTATTTCTAGTCATTACTCTTTAAACTAATTTCTAAAAATCTTTAATGATCACAGCTATTAGGACCACTTTACAGGCTTCATTAGAGTTTTGGGACTATTTCATTTACCTTACGGCATTTAAAAGAGAGAAGTGAATGTTCTAAGTAACAGCAGTACTACAACAAAATCTTTAAGTGTTCATAGCTTAAGAATGGTCACCACACATTTTTAGATCCTGGGACCTTTAATAGAAACAGCCAACTAAAAAGACTGCAGTTGTCAGACCAGATTACTGATTTCAAGCAACCCCTCCCCCAATCATGTGACCATGCTCTGCACTCTCTCAATTAAAACTTGTTTAATCTTAGTCACTATCACACATGTAAAGATTACACAGTAACCTGTACGGGCCTGTACTGGTCACTTGTACTTTTGTTTTAGCAGAAGCTCAAGATTCCCAACATTTTGCTAAGCAACATCCCAATCTGAGAACAATGCAGAAATTACGTGATTCCTTTTTCTTTGAAATCTCTTTGTGTTCCACAAGCATGCCTTTCCTAATCCCTTTTCCACTACTGAGAGGAAAGAATCAGATTCAGCAAAGAATCATATTCTCTTTCTCCAAGTGTTTGAACAGGCACCCATTCCAGAACTGCAATGCAGGTGCTTCTGTGATCTCAAAGGCCATCCAAGGTCTGCTATCAGTGTATATAATCACATGAAACAATAAAAGTATTTTCAACTGATACTAAGAGTCAAACATACTGTGAAATGGACAGAGGTCACTTAATCCAAATCCAGATTTAAGGCAATACCACTGTTGACAGAGACACAGTGGTAAATTATACACTTTTAATTGTCCAGCATCTTATTGATTTCCTCTCTCACTCCACCACTGAAAGCCAGGCCTCATTAACTAAACTTTTAAGACACTGTTAGATACCTCCTAATTAACTAAGACAGAATTACGAAACTGGTAGCCAGCAATGTTAAGTGCAAAAGCCATCCTAGTGGGATGTGAAAACAGAGATTTGTGTTTGCACAGAGTTGAGCTCAGGCTATCAAGTCCCAGTAGCCTCCCCATCCTGTGCTTCTGCACTGCCTCCCCAGCTCCCAGGGGAGTGCTAGGCTTGGGAGACTAGAGCTGGCTTCATGCAGGCAGTTGTATACTCCATTCCAGAACCATATTTTCTGGGAATAGCAGTTAAGAGACATCCCCTGAGTATCAGTATTAATCAGCTAATTTGTTGATTTAATAAATGCATACAATATTCTGGGAAACAAAAACTTAACTGCCTTCAGTTGTTAACCTAGCTCTTACAGCCACTTGTTAAAATCAATGCACACACAAAGCCAGCAGCCAGCTGGTTTCAACTTACCTACTAACTGCTTTAAGTAACACATTCCCTCAATCATACACAGCCAGACTTCCTAGTTTCCAGCACAGAGCTGTCTGCTGCCAGAGAGCAGCGTGCACTGAAAACCAATGGTTCACAGGACCTGTGCCACTGGAAATGCACCAGTTCTTTGTATTCCCTGTACATTTTCAGATGCATTTTTTTCTAAGTCTTAGTTCATAACAAGCTGACAAACTACTTCTTGCCCAGCCTTTCAAGAAAAAATGTGCCGAGCCCTAACTTCTCTATTACACAATTTATAGACGGCTTTTTATCCAAGGATCACATTTAACCTGAAAAACCAGGTACGTCATGCTAAAGGACCTGAGTATTTCCAAACCAAAGAAGGCTAGGTCTGAAAAAAGATTTCAGCATTTTGAAACCATGAAAATGTGTTTGTTGCTCTTGATAAATCACAAAGAAAAAAAATTCAGTAGTCATTTCAACACATTTCAGGACAGCAACCCAAATAGGCAGCAACAGCTGATATTTTGCCAAAAGTGCCAGATAGATCAATACTTTTAACAACTCCTGCCAGTGCTCTACTCAGATCTGTAAGACATTAGGCCCATTCTTTATGACCATTATTATAAAAGATCATTTTTGTACCTAAGCTAGCAACAACCTCTAATAACAGAAATATGCAGAGACAAAAATCAAGGTTTAACATTCCCATTGGGTTCCATTAAAAACTGAACACCAAACCACTAAATTCAAATATTTAAATGCATATCATTCTCCTAATGGAAAAAAATTATTCCAAGACACAACATACTAAGTTGAATCTTTCAAAAACCTTAAGATAAGGTAGAAATTTCATGTCATCATATATAAATTTTGTATAATCTGAAATGAAAAAAAACCTCTTTTGTTTTCTGAGAAATTATATGACATTTTTGCAATCACACAGCTTCAGAAACTGGAACTTAGAGAAAGACCAATTCTTTTGAGAACTGTAATAAAAACCTCTCAATCTAGCAAAACTGCTTTTGACCCAAATGCTTACACCAACTTTGATTTTGTGTTAATCAATTATTAAGCAGTTCTACCTTGCAGTTAAAGTGATTATTATAAATACTGAAGAAGTTGTTGTTGTTACAGAATTGCTGATCTTAAGACTATCGGGTTAATAAAGCCTAATTAAATCCCAGCATTTAAGTGCAAGCTTTCAGGGCAGAAAATTACCTCAGGAACAAGATTATTTTGAATTCAATTCCTTGCTTTAGTGGTTGTGGGAACTGGCAAAACAGGAAAATCCTGAAAAGGGTGTTTAAACACCTAACCTGGGTTTTGTTCACTTAAGACACGCTAATAATCCATTGCTAGTGGCAGTTCTTTTGTAAGAAGGGACATCAACTACTGACAAGATTCTTCTTGCTGAAGAGGCTCTTTTTAAAAGGTATGCTTACTGCAAAACAAATCAACTAAACACACACTGTACGAACTGATGTAACAGGTAGATGGAGCAAATTAATCCGAAGCACAAGTAAGATTCCCCCCCATACACACAAGTTACTTCAGAGAAGCTGCTAGAGGAGTCAAGATACACAGAGGCTCCTCATTTCATTGTGCGTGTATGGCTGGGATGTGGAATGCGCTCTCACTGTGTTCAGACCTGTCCCAGATTTCCCTCCGATTCGGAACAGGAGGGAAAGCAGCCTCCCTCCTCCCGAGCGCTCGCAGCCACCCTCCGTGGGAGGGAGCAGGGGGGGCTCTCGCCACCGGGCTCTACGGCACGTTCCGAGCGTCTTTAAAGGCAGAAAAACAAGGGGCTGCGGGCGAGACAAAAGCGGCGGCGGCGGCGGGGCAGGGGCAGCGAGCGGCGGGCCCGGCCGCACCTGTGCGCGGGGAGAGCGGAGCCCCGGCCCCGCGGGGCTCAGGGGCCGGGGGGGAGGCTGCGGAGTTGAAGCTGCCCCCCAGGTACGGCGAAGACCGCCGGGACCGGGCTCCTGGGGCGCCGGGAGGAGCGGGAAGCGCCGCCCCGGGGTGCCCTGCCCGCTGCCCCG
>VWZF01001188.1:321277-382290 GCA_013396755.1 Sclerurus mexicanus
TGTGTCCCTCCCTTCCAGGACTGTCCCCCCTTCCAGGGCTGTCCCCCGCCCCAGAACTGTCCCCCCCAGGACTGTCCCCAGGTGCAGGGGCAGTCTCTTCCCTCACAGCTCATAATCTACATTTCAGCAGTTTAATCTGTGTTACGAGTTCGCTGCCCACTTTCGAGGGAGTTAAACTTGAGAAATGCCGCAGTTCCCAAGACGTCCGTGCGAAAATACTCTTAGGCTAAGTAACATTTATATCTAAATTCTTAGAAAGCTTTTTCTGTACTTGAAGAGCTGATGTCAGAGGAGGAGATGCTTTGCTCTCCAGTATAAGGCCACAAGGATTAATCCAGGCAAAAAGGGCAAAACTCCAGCTGAGCGAGCAGTGGTGCTTGCGAGTGGTGCAGCAGAAGGGACACTGGCAGCATGTCACCAAGCGGGCACAGTGCTGCTCCCTTTGGGAATGCAGGGACCTGATCCGTGACAGAGTTTTCTCTTGGCCCCAAAACCCTTAGGACTTCCAGCCTGTTCGTGCAGAAAGCTTTGGAAGTCAGTATTTTGGCCCGGAAACTGTCCCATGGCTCTTCCACGCCCCTCTGGTGACGCAGTTATTAGCTTTGTGTAAGTGATTCTTTATTACCTGGGTTTAAAACTCTCTAGGGAATTCAGATGACTAAGCAGGTACTCTTTTGCTGCAGTTTGTAAAATGTCCAGATAAGTAACTGCAGGCCTACCCAGATGTTACTGCCTTTTGCGATCCTTTCTAGATCCTTTAGCATAAATAATGAAGCTTGTCAACCGTATTTATTTTACTGGTTGTAGTAAATCAGATGAATGAACAGTGACTGTCTGCATGTTCCTTCCTTTTTTTAACTCTATTTTTTTCATTCTAATCATTCCTTGTTTTCTCCAATAAAAATCACCACTGTTATTTTGCTTTTAGCTTCTGTCCCCATATAACTTTGCCACTCTCCTTGTTGCGACCTGTGCACGTGTCAGTTAGTAGGACAGGTATGAATTCTTCTGCTGCTAAGGCATGAAACTTTGTATTTGTATGTCACATAATAAATAAGTATATTTATGACCAAGTCAAGTATAAATATTTAGTCTTTCTAAAAATATGTGTGACCTTACATCTTCATTTTTGCATCAGCTGATGGTGGTACCTTTAGGGCAACACTTATCACACTGTTACGCAAATCTAGTAAACACTGGCATTCTTAAACTGCCTATCATCCAGTGTGGCATATTTATTTAGATATTTTGAAGGGAATGAAAAACTTGGGGTCTCAAAGGCAAATACTACCAGATTTTAACTTTTTGCAACAGCTCTTCTATCAGGTGTAGTTCAAATCTGCAACATACCAATGCAGCCTCTAGTGGCTGCATCTTCAGTTTGATATTGGAGTATATAAAACCGAGACCGTGTCATGGTTTAACTCCAGCCAGCAACTAAGTACCACACAGCCACTCAGTGCTGCTCTGCCCAGTGGGGAGGAGAACAAAAAATAAAAACCTCATGGGCTGAGCTAAGAACAGTTTGTTACTGCAAATAAAATAAAATAATGTTACCATAATAATGATTATAACAATTTTATTGAAAAGGAGAGGGAGAAAGGACTAAAGCCCAAGATAAACGAGTAACACACAGTACAACTGCTCACCACCTGCTGTCTGATACCTGTCCCACCCCCAAGCAGCAGTTGGTTCCCTTGGCCATCCCCAATTTACATTCTGAACATAATGTTTAATGGTATGGAATGTCAGTTTGGCCAGTTCAGGTCAGCTGTCCCAGCTATGCACCTTCCTGGCTTCTTGTGCACCTTCTTGCAGACAGAGCACGGGAAGCTGAAAACTCCTTGATTTAGAGTAAGCACTATTTATCAACAACTAGATCAATGTGGTATCAACACTATTCTCACTAAATTCAAAACACAGCACTGTGCCAGCTACTAAGAAGGAAATTAACTCTATCCCAGCTGAAAACAGGACAGACAGTATCATCATGCAATGAGCCGTTGAATTCTACAGATTCTGTTAATACAGAAGGCTACGTTAGGGGATTGCAGTGATATCTGATCTTCTGATTTTTAACTGAATAGATTCCAAAAATTTGCCATCCCAATGAAACTGCTAGCCCTTTTTGCTTGACAGATTGTGCAGTTGACTCAGCTCTTCTCTTTCTGAAGCTAACAACTTGTGCTTGGGTGAACTTCCTGGAAGTTATCTAGACTTGATATCAAGAGTCAACAGTTTCGAGAATGCACTACTTCTGTTGGTGTTTTAGGCCATCAGGTAATTACAATTACTGTGTCTTCCAGTTATTGCTTATTATTACAGTTTTTCAGTGCTTAAGGAGCTATTTGTTACTCAGGCCTTCCTTCCCGTGATAATTCTTCTACATAGTTATGAAATAATTTTCCAGTTTTGTTTCTTGATAAACCAAGCTGAACGACTCCCCTCTTTTAAAGAGGGCAGAATTAATTTGAATTGCTTTGTGTTGGCCACAAACCAAGATTGAGTACACAGGTGATGACTGTGGGTCAACTGACACACTGCAACTCACTACAGTAACACTTCTACTAGTGTGCGCGAGTCTCATGTCTCTCACTGAAAGGACATTTTCTCAGCTCATCACTTTTATAGTTCTTATATCTCAGTAAGTTTTTATGCTGATTCTCCCTCATTCTTACATTCAAGAGTATCAATACACTTTCTGGTCCCAGTATCACACTCAGACTCATCTACTTCTCCACTCTGGCCTCTAGGTATTTATGAGTGACACTTAATTTCAGCACCCAGCCCCATTCTCTGAATCTGTGAATAAGTGTTGAAGTGAAATGGCTTGATAACAAGACACCTGTAAACAAGCCTTGCTTGTGCAGAATCTGGTACTTGGCTCGTGATGGATCCTTCTCCTCTTGTTTTGGACCCTTTCTTTCTTTTCTCTTTTCTCTTTTCTTTCTTCTCTTTCTTTCTTCTCTTTCTTTCTTCTCTTTCTTTCTTCTCTTTCTTTCTTCTCTTTCTTTCTTCTCTTTCTTTCTTCTCTTTCTTTCTTCTCTTTCTTTCTTCTCTTTCTTTCTTCTCTTTCTTTCTTCTCTTTCTTTCTTCTCTTTCTTTCTTCTCTTTCTTTCTTCTCTTTCTTTCTTCTCTTTCTTTCTTCTCTTTCTTTCTTCTCTTTCTTTCTTCTCTTTCTTTCTTTCTTTCTTTCTTTTTCTTTCTTTCTCTCTTTCTCTCCTTCTCTCCTTCTCTCCTTCCTTCTCTCCTTCTTTCTTTCCTTCTTTCTTTCTTTTTCTTTCTTTCCTTCTCTCTCTCTCCCTCTCTCTCTCTCCCTCTCTTTCTCTCTTCTTCCTTCCATCTCTTATCTGTAATTATTATTAGATAAAATGTCATTGCCAATCACTCAGAGGTCTTCTACTAAAGAGAAATAAATGACAAAAACATTTTCCAGAGATCCAAGCTCTGTACATTGTTGAAAAGATTCTAATCTCTCCTGGATGTGCATAGACTACAGCACCATGAATCAGAACACTTAATTTGTACAAACATTTCTTCCAACACTGACTTCAAACCAGCATTGATGGTTACGTCAGTCGGTGTTGTTAAAAACATGTCAGACCCTCAAAAAAATAGGAGGAGAGATTTTAAAAACCCCAATTTTCTTATCTTTTTGTTCATTTGCTTGGTTTTGAGCTTTTAGAAATCTTATCTGTATGTCAAAATATTTATTTGCATCACTGCCAGTAAGGAAGAATTCAAACCAAGGACCAGGTGCTACAGAAACACAGAACAATAAGGCAGAGATCTCAATATCTAAAATTAGCTAATCAAAAGCAGTTGAGTGAATATAAGGAAATACTGGACCATTACTGGTCTGTATTGCAGTCTATGATCTTCACACTCTACTGCCCAAATGTTTCTTAAGATATTTTAAGTAGAGTTTTCAAGAATGATTATGAGATAGATCGGGATGTTTAAGGGGAAATTATTGCAAGAATGAGGGGCAGCGTAAGAAAGTGCAAAAGACCTTGTGTCCTTGAAATTTAACAGTTCAGGGCTGGAGATTAACGTCATGGATCAGAGGCAAAATGAATGTCTGTTTAATGAGAGGACACACTAAAGTATTTGTGAGAATAGCAAGGGGAGAACATGATGATCTGGTTAGCATATTCGATGATCCCTCGAGCAGCTGCCTGGGATAGGACTCAAAACGTGTAAGGCTATTTTTTTTCACCCCCACAGCAATCATGTCATCGTTGCCCTTCACTGACCAGCTCAATAACAGATTGTTTCATAGTATTTGCTCTATCTTTCTTTGATATCAATGTTTTTTTCACACAATTTCTTTCTTCGATAGCTCCAGATAATTTGAGGAAATTTGAGAAACTGCACCATATTTATTAATTTGAATTTGGTATTAATATCTTAGGGTCACAGTATTTGTAAGGCATGCCCTGGATGAATGTGTGTACTTCTGTGTGTCATATAAGAATGTTTCAGGTTTTCCAAATCCAGTGCCTGCTCCAGTGGGTTGGACTGGATGTGTCTGCACTGCTCTTTCAGGATGCCCTCGAGCACCGTCCCTCTCACAGCGCCTTGGGCTGGAGTGTGTTGTGCGGATCAAGCTGCAGGCCCCTGGGCCATCTCAGGAACATGCATCAGATGGGAAGCCCTCAGGGATACCGACGGCTGAACAGTTATCTTGCTTCAGTCCCAGAAAGATCCTTCTGACGTTCATCCTGCAGAGCTTGTATTTCTCCTGCATGGGTTGCTACCTCACCCTGTGCCATCATCCCTAACTCCCCCAACCGTTCAGGCTCTGCCCTGAGCCCCTAAACCAGCCTGCTGACACAAGGGCTGGAGAGTAACATCAGGACAGGGAAGCTCACTCTTTCTAGTACCCAAGAGATTGTAAATACCACTGCAGTCACAATGTTCACAAGAATGAGCACATCATGAAGGGTCACTTATCAAGCCTCATGTCATGCTGAACCGCATCCTTCCTGTCAGCAGCTCAGCTGTGTCTGAATTTGCACAATGGAGGGAGACTGCCTTTCCATAGACATGTCTTTTTGATCTTATTCTGGTCATAGACATGCCTTTTTTTGTCTTATTCTGACTCTACAGTTCCAGATCACCAATGAAAATAGCCAAGGTCAGCAGTGTGTGAGCCACTTTGCACTCACCAGACTATATTCAGTACACTGCTTTGTTGCATCAGCTCTCTGATGTATACCTTGGGATAAGCTGACTTCTTTTGTGAGGAATTAAAGAATTTCAGTTTGGGCCCAGAATCTGCAAAGTTTCAGGTGACAGCACTTACATGGAAGGCAACTGAATCATGTTTAGGAATGAGCGGACATTAGTTCCCATGGGGACAAAATCAAAAGACAAGAGGAATGTAATTGGATTCAAGAATTTTTAGAAAGGAAAAAAAAGGCCTGTATTGTTGTCAAACACAAAGCACTTTTATTCCTTTTATAAATTTGCTGTCAAGGAGAGACTTCTTCTAAAACTCAGTTAGAAAACAGCAGGGCTCTGTTGCCCCACTGAAATTTGGAAACTAGAAATTGCTGTCTTCAAAAAAAAAAAAAAACCACAAAAAAAACCCCAGAATACTGTGAAAATGTAAGAAATGAAAGGTAGAGAAAGGCAGTCAAAAAAAGAGAACCAAGATTGAAGTTTGCCTGGTTTTAACATGGAAAACAAGTATAGAAATTCAAAGCTTCCTCATTGCAATGAGGCATGGCTCAAAACAAAGTAGAATTTAACAAAAAAATACAACTATGTTTTGTATTCCTGAGTCAGACTTGCAATCGAGTGTAGCGTATTTCATCAAGCACTTTATGAATGTTAAATAAAATATGATGACCTTTAAAGTGGAGAATACATTTAGAAACAAAAATAAGTCTTCTAGCCTGGAGTCTTCTATCCTCGTATGGTAATGTCCTCATCTCATCCATTCAAACATATGCCAGATCACCGGCCTTCAATTTGGAATATCTGGCAGTGATGAACTTCGAGCAACCTGGTCTAGTGGAAGGTGTCCCTGCCCTTGGCAAGGGCATTGGAACTGGATGATCTTTAAGGTCTTTTCCAGCCAGGTCTTTTCCATTCAATTATTCTGTGAACTAGCTGCCTTGGATGCCTTTCGTGGGCCATCCTTTGCTGCATTTTTTGCTTGCCTGCATCTGATGATCTGGAATCCATGGAAAATGGTAGGAAATGTTAGTTTACTCTGTGGGAAAACAACTTGTTGGTAGGTCCTAGGCAGTGCAGAAAGGAACTCTCTTCAGAGTAATGTTTCTGCTCTAGAATTTTGCCTGAACCAGACTGTACTCCGCAGGTGCTCCTGGAACTTGTATTTGGCTAGTTTGGCATTTCAGACCTCCAAAGGGCCTGAATTCTCCTGGGGAAACTGCTTATAGTTGCTCTGAGTAGTAGAGAAAGACCGTACAGAATCAGCCCACTTTGGGCCAACCTGTGTTTAAGAAGGGTCTCAGGCAGGAGGGATTCAGTGGAGAAGTTATACCAAGAAGAAATAATTTGTACAGCATGGCACCATGACTCTGTGACTAGAATGGAGTATTTCAGCTGGAAGGGACCCACAGGCATCACCAGTCCAAATGCCCGACCACTTCAGGGCTGACCAACAGTTAAACATGTTGTTAAGGGCATTTTCCAAACGCCTCTTGAGCACTGACAGGCTTGGGACATTGACGGTCTCTCTGTGAAGCCTGTTCCAGTGTTTGACCACCCTCTCAGTAAGGAAATGCTTCAAAATGTCCAGTCTGAACCTCCCCTGGTGCAGCTTTGAACCATTCCCACATGTCCTGTCACTGGATACCAGGGAGAAGAGCTCCCTCTCCATGTCTCCTCCTCAGGAAGCTTCGGAGAGCAATGAATTGACCCCTCAGACACCTTTGCTCCCAACCAGGCAAGTCCTCAGCCACTCCATACAGGACATGCCTTCCAGCCCTTTCAGCAGCTCTGATGCTCACTTTGCTGAATCTGGCTGCTTCAGTCACAGTCGCCCTGCACTTTGCAGGTTTGATTTAGCATTTTGTGGGTTTTAAGCACACCGTTGTATTTCCTGCGTTGCCATTTAAAGAACTATGCAGTCCACTCTCACTGCACTTTATTATAGCACTGCATTCTTAGCTTTGCTTGCATCTTCCCTGTTTGTGCACAACCTATTACTAAGTCATTAGCCTCCATCACTAGTAGCTATCCATTTTAAAATGCGGTCCTGGGTATGGAATTGCTGCCAGGCATTTTTAGAATTCAGGGGAAGATCTAGCAGTGTTCCTGCAGTTGCAGGACAATGGATATAGGGACTATACTTGGATACAATTCAGTGTTAAGTTAGTCCTAATATGATAATGAAGTTTCTTAGAGTACCATTATAGTGTTTTGCAGTACATAACAAAATTATGTGGGAAGTGGTAAACAGCTGAAAAAGCAAAGCATGTGGATTTAAATAATCTCTGAGGCTGTTTCAAGAACAGCACAGGCGCTTAGGCAGTAGAAAGATGTGCGTGTCAGAAGTGAATAGATTAGATAGGACCTGAAGGCGTGTAGACTTCAGAGAGAAAACAGAATGAAAAAATGAACAAAAACTAAATCAGTACAGCAAGATGGGTATTAGTTTTCCATATCCTTTATTACTTATTAAACACAGTTTAAGGAAACAAAACAATTTCATTAAACAGGGAGAATTGGGATAACTAACTAACTTTAACTCTTTGAAGACAACCTTTATAATGGTAATAATAATAAATCCACCACAGGCAAAACATTCTAGCTTTGAACTTCATCATTGCAATCATTATTTTGCCACTCAAGAGAAGGCCAGAAAATCAAATGTTTATTTATGAGGCATTTCTTGTGGATAGAGAATTAAATCATAAGCATGAATTGTAAATAAAAACATTTGTGATAAATACAAATAACAGGAAAAAACCCCTGAGAAAATCCAGATTTGTCTGAAGTACTGCATTATATACACTGTTAATGTTTGCTAAGTAACAGACAATTTGAATGAGGCTCACAAAGTCTTCAATATGTACAAAAAACAAGAGTGTTATAACAAAGGCCCCCTTTCATTGGTCTTATCTGCAGCTGATCCCCACCGAGCTTTGGAGGATTAGTGGCAGACAGTGATGAACTTCGGTAGAAATGTACAGACTTGTGGATGCCACAGCGCTCAGTCCTTTTACATCACCTTTATTTCTGTTTGAACAGTTACAATAACTTTCTTAAGGCGTCTGACAGTCTTTCTTTAAGTGTCACTATCTAATATCTAAAAGACAGTGAAAAGTGGCAATAAGTACACAGTTGTCAGTGGCTAAAAGAATGTGTCATCAGTACCCAAAGGGAAAAGACAAAAACATCCATTGCTAAGATCCAGATAGGACAAAAAGGGACACAATTGTGATGTACATTAAAATAACAACAACAAAAGAAAATATTGCTACCTCAAAAATGGTTTAAATATTCCATGCAGAAAATGCTAACACTTAGAATCCAAGGAGATTTAATAAATACCCTGAGCTGCAAGTAATTAACTTTTCATGCCTCAGCACAAAAGCATATTATCAATGAAGAGAAACAATTCACATGCCAGCGTGTTGCTTAGTGTGTAGTGGGTGACTAAAAATAATTTTAAAAATCCTTCATTTATTTTAACATAAACATTTACAATATTATATAAAGGGAATAAAAAAAGCGATGCCGATAACCGATTTGCATTAAGAATTGAAAAGCAGCAATGCTTGTGCGCGGAGCAGTTGCTTGCTGTGATGCATGTAAGGAGCCTAAGGCAGCCCCTCAACCCCTCTGCATTGGCATCCTGAGCAGGGGTTCATGAAGGGAATCTGGCTGAGCAGAACTAGACTGTCCTTATGGGTCAGAGTAAGCTGAGCATGAGGATTTGCCCAACAATTGCTGTGTGCATGAATGGCAAGTCATGGAAAGTATCTTCACGGGACTGAGAGCTGATGCAATCCACTCCCTCCTGTGGTTTCTGAATGCCTCTGGAATGAGGCTACGCTGGTGTAAACTGCAAGCAACCTAATTTGACATTTATGGGTTTACAATCTGGTTTTGTCATCTAAGAGAATAATAGATTCTGCAAAAACTTACAAAGAATTCCAGTATATGCTTCAAAGCACATATGCTATTTTGAAAGCAGCTCAGACTTTTTCTGATGGATTTTTTTAAGTGTTGGAAAACCAGTTGAGTAAATACTACATTGTTTCATCTCTAACCAAGGGAAAAGAATTAGCGCAGTAATTTGAAAGCAATTTATGAGAGTCAATCGAGAGATTTAATATAATATTCCAAGGAAATCACATGATTTCCATTCACATATTTTCATTATCTTTACACTTACAGACAACACAGCACTTTATTTCCAAAGCTATTGTCTTATGATAACACCCATAAGAGAGCCATTATAGTGCACAGATGTTTTTGGCTGAAGGTAGAGACTATTTGCTTTATAATGCTTATCTTTTTGAAAAACAGAAATAATTGAGGAAATTCTCTAATGCAAGTTGTCAGATTATTTGATCAGATTGATCCATGGCCTTTATGTCTTGAGTTGTTCTGTATTTGCTTTTCCACATGTACAAGTGCAAAACCAGAACAGGGTAGGTACGCTCTACCAACTAAAATACTCCTTTTGAAAAAAAATGAGATATACCACTTTCCTCAAGTGGGAAAAAGATAAACATAGCTGCAAACAGTGTTTCAGCTTCTATAAATATACTTTAAAAAATGGGAAAAAAATTAAAAAATGGAAAATAAAAATAAGTAGCCCATAATTTTAAACCAGTTATACAGACAATTTATGGAAACCCAGAAAGTGGAGATAATTTTCACATACATATATAATGAAATTTAAAGTGCAAGTATGTTAAATATGTATCATACTGATGGACTCTTTATAAACGTGTAAGAGAGAGATTTATTATTTATATTGCTCCAGGACTGTACTTCATTCTTTTCAGTAAAAAGCAGGAGGATGTGTTTCCTTCCTCAAAGAATGTAAAACTCCACTTAAGCAAATATATTGGATTCTGTACCTTTAAATTTGAATCAAGCTATTTTATGGGGATGGGATTGTGTGCAAAATGAAACGTAGCCATAATTGTTAGGGTTTGTGACATACTGTGTATGACTCAAGCTGTTATACCTATTCCTATATGCATTCTATTAAAGAACCCATCTTCAATGATGTATTCTAGGACACTCCTGGGAACTAATCCAATGTCTTTAGCTATCTGTTTTACATGAAACCAATTATTGTAATATCTCTAATGTCTAAGTGGTATTGTCTTGAGTGCCATTTTCAGCATGGTCCAAAGTATTTATTTCTATGAGATTATCTATCTACTCTTCAAATTTATTATGCTTTCAAGAGTATCCACAGAGTCACATTAGCATTTTTGTATCCCACGGCCAAATGTTCAGGCAAAATGTAATACGAGATAAATAATCAGCTGACTAAATTTAGTGCTCTCCACTTCTGTTTATATAAAATAACCTCTTCCTGGTGCTTGACCTCTCTCTATCCTCATTTTGAGTTCCCTGTGACAGCCTGTGTCCATTATTTGTTTTAATGCTCTGTTTTAGCCTGGTGCTGTGTGGTGCAAGCTCAGCTCTGCTATAGACTACAAACACTGTCTGGAAAACTCGGGGAAGGAGAATTAAAGCAGTCTTAAAGGAGCTTGCAGAATAAAAGTTCTGTCTCTTGCTACCACAAATTATTGTTATTTTACAGCAATAATAAAATGTACCCACAAGCACTGAGGTCTGGTGAGAGTTGGACCACTATTTGACCACGTCTGAGCTAGCGCAGTTCTCCTTTGTGCAATTCCGCCTTTCCAGAAATACGGGGGGATAATTATCTAGTCCAAAGGAGTGTTTAGGCTTTGTGCATTAACATAATGCTTGTTTGTTGCAAAACAGTGTGTTGTTTTCATACATTATTGTTAGCAGGTTCTGACTTCCTATTTGCATGAAAAGTGCTGGGTTTCATGGAAAACTCCAAACAACTGTGAGGCAACTATGCATCATTATCATTTCTGTTGCCATTGCCATGGCTTGTTGCTGGCAGCTCACTTTTACCAGTTGACGTTGTGTAACACCTGCTGCAGGAGCTCTTCAGTAACCTAATACAGCAGTCCTTTATTGACCTCATTTTGTAACAAAACTTTCATTTACGCCAAGAATTTATAAAACCTACCATCAGAACAAGTGGAAAACTTTGATTTGGTGATGTTTTGGGCTCCCTTTATTAGAGGAAAATAGCTAAAGTGTGATGGAGTGGCAAAGCCCAGTACTTGCATCTGAAGCACAGGAATGGGAGGTATGCAATGATTCAGTGGCAAGGTACAGTGGGGTGACCTGTTTTTTCATTTGGCTGAATATACTGTATGTCTCATGAGGAACTTGCCAACAAAGGTTTAAAAAAGACTGTGTGTTAGAGTCTATCTTGTTAAGGAGGTCCCAGGATGATTTAAAGCTTTCCAGACAAGATGCGTATGTACAGAAAAGTGTGTTGTTTCAAAGGAAGAACATCTACTTGCTGGTATGACTGCGGGGAGGCAGCAGGAAAATTGCAGTGACAGAGGGATGCCTGCATGAGTAGCATATTAAAGGTGGACCAGAGCAAGACAATATCTAGCAGCGAGCTCATCTTGTAAGCTGCTCTTGTCACAGGCTAGCCAAGGCATTGCATGCCACAGTCATTCTAGGATAAAATCCTGCAATGCACTTTTATTTTCAATCTGAGAAAAGGAAGGAACAATTCTGCTCAGTGAATACTAAGAAATCTTCTGTCCTTTGAGCGGGCAGGACACATGACTTTTTCAGACCTCAAAAATCTCAAGATGTTTTCTGTCCTCTCTGAGGAGTTTTCTCTTGGAAAAGCACCTGGTTAGCCTTTCTTCCACTAGCGCTGGACATCTATTGAGTCTGCAAACTGGAAATCGGCCTCAAGCTGAATCAGAAATAATAGAAATAATAAATTACTTGACTTTCCCTCCATGCAGGATTGTGCATACTACATAGCCAAACTGTAGATGTGTTTACTTTCATTTTCCTAATTTCTCTGAGTTAAATTCTTAATCACCAGCCCGCACTAACAACTTATTGAATTAAGGTTCCTTGGGCTGGTGGTAATGGTGATTTTCAGCTAAAACAGTAGTAAACATGCACTGGACTAAACATTATACAGTGGCAGTCTTTAACAGAGAGGAAATGATTATTTATTGAATATTGCTGAAGGGGCTAAAACAGTGTAAATAAACAGAAGAGGAGACAAAGACCAAAGGAAGTGCAGTCTACAAAACTAATTTAAGCCTGTTTGAAACCTCTTCAAAATTCAGATGAAAAATGAGAGGACTGCTTTATGATATTTTTTTCCATTTGGCCCGAATTCCTGTCTTGCAGTTAAAAAAATCAGGATTTATCAGGACATTCATCAAGGATGAATATATTGTTATGCATAGGACTCCTCATTTAAGGTTAAGAAGTTACTAGGCACTTTATTGGAAAAAAAGCAGCTGAAGCACCAAATAGCTCCATCCAAAAGAAAGCATTTATCAACAGAGGGATTTGTTGGGTATTGCTGTGCTCTTTTTGGCTTGTCTTTGCAAAAGGAGGCAGAAACATCAACTGGATAAATAAAGAAATATGGAACTGGGCACACCCACAGAAATCTGATACTGCGACCTGAGAAAAACATGAGAAACAGATTTTTAATAAGATTTTGAATGGGAAAGATTTGAGGATGGGATCTGTAGAATTATATACTGTTATTTTGATTTCCCTTGTATTTAGGAAAAGACATCCTGTTTGGAAATAAAGGAAAGAAACACAGTAATTACCCCCAAATCAGCTTCCCCTTCACTCTGGCACAACCCACGTAGAACCCAGAAAACTGGCTAACATTTTGAATCAAAACGCAATAAGAGTGTGTGTTTGGAAGCAGGAGATAGGAAATGTTAATAGGATCCAGAATAAACTTGCAGTGCACCAGGATGTCTGTTGTCCCAAGATTCATTTTAGCACCAGAAGATCTGTAATCAGATGATCATAACTTGTATTCTACATTGTCATTCAGCACTGGAGCGTAAGGAATAGCAAAGCATGAAATGACATTTCAGCCCATCCTTTCTGGATGCAACCAGAACTGCTTCTAGGACTCCTCCTCCTTGTAGCACTGTGTGAGCACCAGTAAAAGGACCAGCTATCTGCTAAAGGATCAGCAAAAAAAGGAAAAGCTCAGCAAAATTAACATTTCCGTAAGGGAATTTAACTGAGTAGTCAGGAACTGTTGAAGCAGTTCCTGTGCTGCTCTTCTGTTTCATTGTTATTATTACTTTCAAATCAGATCATGCAGGTAGTTCAGTATAATGGGTTTGGTTGACAAAATAATTACTGAAACCATTCTGATGTTATCTTCAAAGACAGGAGGTGATTTCAGAAGCATTTTCCCAGAGCATACTTCAGCAGCACACTGAAGGACTCAAGAAGAGCTGGATAAAGAACTTAATGTTGTTTAGCAGTCCTAAATCCACAGAATAGTGCCCAAATAGGTGACAACATATAATATTTACACAAGTATAAGTTATAGAATACTTCTGGTTTTGGTAAATATGAATAATTGTTTCTTATTTGAGTAAAATTAATTAAAGCGAATTATAATAAAGGTAATTAAAAGAACAATTTAATAGTAACTTGAAGACTGAAGAGGAATGGCATTGGTAGTATGGCTTGTGGAGTTCTCTGGGTCTCTGATTTCTGAGCAGAATCCCTTCAGTGTGCTAAGAGGGCACTCTGATTACTGCAATATTCTTAACCAAATCCCTGTAATCCTCTTCCATATTGAATGAAATCTCTTTCTTGCTTTGTCTGCTCTAGGATGCAAATGCAATGATGTGTATTAATTATAAAATCATAAAAATTTAGGCAGAGGTGGCACAGCTCATCAGTTCATCCCAAGATTGTACCAGCAGGTTCCTCACTGGGCCTTGTCTGAGCAGCTCCTGAAGGCTTTGAGTGTAATCACGGCAAACAGTTTAACTCCAGTGCTCTGCTCCTCACCATCAGAAAGTTCTGGAGGCTATTGTGAGGCTTGTCTTTGTCTTTCCTCCACAGGATGAATATCCTTTATTCTTCTATTCTTTCCTTAGAGACCTCCAATTGCTCTTATTGCTCCTTATGGGTTCTGTCAAGGTGACCAGGTCTTCTACTCATTTGCTGAGGTGAGAGCAGGTGATGGAGAGTTAATGACAGTGGCCAAGGCACTCCTGCACTTTCTGCCACGTTCTGCCCTTCATCTTCTTCCACCACACCACTCTCGACATTTGTGCCTACGTATGGAAGTTGCATTTCCCCAGAAAAACAAGATTCCCTCTAATGCTGAAAAAATCCCTCTTCCTCAGGAAGGGGTGGACACAGCTGGACACGCTGTGGGTTTCAAACATTTTCAATTCCATGTAGTTCCTCTGCCTTTCAGAAGTGCCATTTCCCTTGTGTAGCTCAGCCCTCCGTACATTTTAACAAGTTCTGTTGCACTTTCACAGCTTTGGGTTGTCTTTGCACTTTTGCCGAGCAGAAGAGTTGCAACAGTAATTTGAGGGTTTATTAACAGAGTGTTGGGAAAATCAGTGGCATGGTGGCCTGTGGGACCTAGGCCTAGATCGTGGTGTGGCAGAGCTGGAGGTCTAGGGTGCAAAGCACGAAAGGCACCATTAAAAAATGCCTGGGAGCAAGATTTGCAGAAAACAATTGTTCACTGCTCTCGCTCCAGCATATGCATAATTTCACAGCACAGCAAGCGGCAGTCGGGGACTGCGCAGTCGGTCAGGGCATTCTCCACAGTGTGCCCCTCCCGTTTATCCCAGGTGAGGGAACAAGCTGTGGCAGGCACAGGTGGCGACCGCGGCTCTGTTCGGGCTTCTTGCTCTCTGTCTTGTGCCATCTGCTCCTCTTTGCTCCTGCAAATACCATGCAGGGGACAGCAGAGAAGGAGAATCCTGCTAAGGTTCATCTGAGATCTCTCTTTTCCTTAAGGCTGATTCCTCTGGCCTTCAGGTGATCAATCACATTTTCTACACCCAATCCTCCCATATCTGGAGCCCATCTGCTTAGCTGTAAGACATCTCTTTTTCATGGGACAAGACGATTTTGGAGGGGAAATTCTTTTATCTACATGGCTACTGTGACTTCTTAAAGTCCTAGTTGAGTGCTCTCCCTATTTACAGTGCCATATTACCTAAAGCTGATCTCGTCCCAGCTGCTGTGGTCCTGCTGCCCCACTCGATCCCAGACTCGTGTTCCTGTCCCTTGCGTTGCACAAGTTCATATAATTATGTGCTGAGCTGACTCTGAGAGCTATTGTGGCGGGGAAATAATCACTTTTTGGTGGAGCCAGCTGTCAGCCCCCTGAACTATATCAGCATGTGGTTGCATTAGAAGCAATGCTAGCAAGATTAAAAAGATGGGAGTGTAGCTGGGAAGTCCTGCAGATGGCAGGACTACAGCAGCCCACATTTAGTACCATTGACTGCCATACGATTGCACGGCCCTTTCTCATGTGTGTGATGTACTTTGAAAGGGTTCATACCTCTTCACAAAGCTCTCTGACCACTTCCAGGTAGATATCCAGCCTACTGCTGCTGCTTAAGGTAGGGGTCAATGTGGTGTCCTGCTCGTGCAATAACTGGTTACAAATGGTGATGTTAAACATTCTAGCTGCTACTGAGCTAGGTGGTGAAGATGGATGACTGACCAGTGCAGAGATCTCACACGGTTGTGGAAACATGGCCTAAGTGTACAGCTTTACATCACTTCCTCTGAATTCCCCCTCATGTCTTCTGAATGTTTTTCCCATATGTCAGAATCACTTTGAGATCTAATCCTGTCAGTCAATACCCTTTCAGTCTCCCACAGTTTCATGTTGTCTGCAAATTTAATAGAAATATTCCCCAGTCCATCATCCAGGTTGCAAATGAAACTTTGAATGAAACTGGACCTGAGCCAGACACCTATAACCTCTAGACTGACAGAAAAATGTTGCTTGATCGATCCCTCCATTTAAACAGTCGCCCATTAATAATTACTTTCTGCATATTGGTGCCCAGTTAGATTTTGTACCTACCTTCCATTAGTTTCTACTAAATGACTTTTAAAATTTATCCTTCCCAGCTGCATCCCACCTTCACTGTATTAATGGGTTCTCATATACCAAGATGATGGGCACTTTCAGGGACAGTTTGTTTCACCTCTGAAGGCAGCTTATTTCTACACTTAAGGCCACCTGAATGCGTAGTATCCATTCTTCCTGAATGCATAGTATCTAATCTTCCCACAATGGTGGGAAATTAATACGGTGATTTCACAGCAGAGCGACAATAAATAAATTACCTGTCACTGGGCTACATTTTCTTTTAGGATTTGCAGAGTCTGGAAGTCAGCATCTTCCCCATCCCTTTTTTCATGGCTGCGAATGAAAAATATCTGTTTACTTTTTTCACAGGAAAGCCAAAAAAAGCATTGCCTCATTAGTGGTGACTGTTCTCCACAGTTTTGCAACCATGAAGGCTGTGTATGCTTTTCTTCATGGAAGTGGGACACTTACGTGGCATCCCCATAGCAGTAGAATGTGCGCGTTGTTTAAACAATAGTTTCTTGCACATTCCAACAACCAGTTGGGGTTGCAAACCCAGCTGCTCCCAAAATAAGTCTTTATATCTACCTGCTATGCTACAGCATCTTCAGTGTTGTTCTTTTAAACACTATGCTTGCTTTTTTATCTCACTGCTTTACTGTTCCCCACTTGCTGTGGGTGATTGTTACTTAAGGGAAGGAGATGGCAGGTAACCTCTGCCTTGTGTGTACTCTCTGTTTAGACATTACTTTCACGGGTGAGCTGAAAGCCAAGGAAAAGGGTTCATGGCAGCGGAACTATAGAAATAACGTCAATTAATGATAGCTAAAGGAAGAGAAAAGGCCACTCAGTCTTTCCTTCCACAGTATTTTGAGGAAAGCTTAACTTCAGGCTTAAGAGCAGTTCAATTCTTACACAAAGCACTTGCCATCTCTGCTTTTGCCCAGGGGCCAGTGCTTGTGGCCTGGCTGCAGTAGGTTGTGCCTAGAGGCAGTGTTGGGTTTGCTGAGTGAGAATGTGTTATTTGAAGTGTGCACGTGTATGCTGCCAACCTTTAAGACACAAAGTCTCCTTTACACATAAGCAGACAATCATCTAGGAGAGTATAAAATACTTAATTAGCTCATCACAATCACTTTAAGGTGAGTGAGGAAATGTTTTCTGTCACTGGATTGCACACACATTCACTGTGGTGGTGGTAGTCAGCGCAGAGATGTTATTTTCTCTCTTCTTATACAAGAGAGAAATTGTAGAAATCACCAGATATTTTCCCATTCTAACTGAATTATTTTTCTGGTTGTGATAAAGAAGTCTCTGTAGTAAGTTGGATAGAATTAGGTCACAGCAACATGCAGGCAGTCCCTGTGTCTGCCAGACATTTCAGTTTTGACCTTTACTGTCCACAGTACTGGAGTTAATTATGACTAGAGAGTGCTTACCACTTTTAGTCTTCCCAGAAATCTCTTAGCCAAACTGCTTACTAACGATAATGTAGTGTCTGTTGGTAGCTTTTATGTTTTTTAAGACTGTGTGGCATCTACCACTATTGTAGCAGCCCATGGTAAAGGCCTTTAAAATTGTGTTGCGTTTAGATGCTACATCTGGCAATCACTTAGGGCCCTGATATGTACAGTATAAGGAATGTGAATCCCCTTTGCCCTGCACCTTGCTAGGTAATATGTATTGCTATAAAGTCAAGATAAATACGATACCACTCTGATAATTCCCATTTTATAGTCAGTTTCTGGGATATAAATTAGTACTTCGCCAGAGAGCGATGAAAACATCTTCAGGCAGAAAGGCATGAAGTTTCCATCTTCCCCTATGGCAGAAAATCCACTGTGTGTGGTACTGCATGTCTAATTGTGACTTAGCACTTCTGGAAACTGCCAGAGAACTTCCAGAAAGATGTTGATTCTATCCCACTATTTGGAAGTAGTAGGAAAAAAACAATAGGAAAGCCCCAGTCACCACAGGAGACTGCTGTCTTGAAAGAAACTTAATCTGACAGCAACAAATAAGAACAGATCTCTCAGAAAAAAGGTTCAAGACCTCTTTCAAGGGGATGTCTCCTGAAAACACATTGGGTTATTGTCCCTTGCAAGCAAGGAAAAGATCACAGTCACGGCTAAGAGCTGTGTGGGAGGTCCTTCACAATATGCCTTGAATATAGAAAAAGAAGTATGTGTTTAATTCTAGTTTTACTGCCTGAAAGAAGAAATAAAATGCTTAAGAAAAATGTACTCTTTAACTTGGTGAAATCCGCCACAGTCTAATAAAACTGTAATGCCAAGATATCTGCCCACAGTCTAATTAGAGAGATGTTTTATTAAGCAAACAACATCTGACACTACTATGGCAGTGTCAGCCTACTCTCGCTTGAATGAGGCAGCAGAACAGGCTACGTAGGATGTAATTTAAGAGTTTTCTGAGCTGCTTATTTTACAGCTATGGAGATATTTCTCCTTACAGCAAGGGAAGTAGAAATATTAGTAACTGCTATTGTAGGTTACCACCCTCCAGACTTTTTATGAATAAGATCTCACATTTCAAGATTTAAGCTCTCATTAATTTTTTTTTAGCTTCCAGTAACGACAGTGCCCGTTTTATTAAAAACCCTTTGAAGGTTTTCCGTGAATTTCCTCATTGAATCCAGCTAGTTAATTCTGGTACAATTAACTATTACTGGGGGGGTTGCCTTAGGGATTTACACTTCTTTATCAGTTCAGATGAAAACCTAATTGACCCAAAGCATCACAATAAAGCAATGATACATCCTGAATGACAAGACAAAGGGTAGAAGAGGACTTCTATAAGGTTAATTTTCACAGTTGTAGTTACTCCTCCCCAATCAATACTTACTCTGTTTCTTTAAACATTGAAGGCATTCTTCATTTTTTAAAATACTTCTTTTCCCCTAAATTTCAGACTTTAAGATATTAAATCTGCAAATTACGTCAAGGTAGCAAACATATTTCAGCTACAAATTTCCAAGGATCTATTATAAACAGTTATCTACAGAAATGTTGTTTTAACACCCATTCCTCATAGACATCCTGGATACTCATGTCACATATTTATTGTCAACAAATGTTTGCAACAACTTGCAAAAATATTTGGGCATTTGCCCACAACCTAAATTTGACTCAAGATATAAATATCCCTGGTTTAAGCCTTTGCAGTATATTAGACATAGCAACTAGGATTTCGGCATTTGGTTTTATATGGTTCCCTACAGAGACTGACGAGACTAATTTCTCTCCCCCAGCACAGGAATAACAGATTGTATCAGTCAGGTAGACCTGCCAGGGTGTGTATGAACAGACAATCAAGAGATAAGAAGATTTACTTTGGAAACACAGCAGAGAACAGCCGAAATGTCCCTTTTCATAATTACTTGGGTAAGAAACTTCTCCTTCCTTCTTCATCTTCTCCTGAGCCAAAGACAGAGGTTGGGAGTTCATTTCAAATGTACTCAGATGCATCTTGAAATTTAAAAAGGGAGGTTGAAACAGGGACCAGGCTGAAGGTCCTGCAGGAGGGGCTTGAATTCCAAAACCTTGTGCAAAATTGGCTCTCACAAACTATGTAAACTTTCCTTTTCCATTTAAAGGCTTGTGATGGATGAGTAGTCAGAAGAACAGACATAAGGTCTTTCTGTCTCTAAAATCTAAGAATATGTTCAAGTGCTGGCTTCCAAAAACATTTTTCTCTGTTGCAGCAGAAATCCACTCTGAGTTCATGGCAGTTTTGTGCCCAAGTGGTATTTGTAGGCTACCAAAGATGTTCCTTTGGGCATTTGGGTTAGTGAGAAGCTGCTCATGAAACCAGTCACCAATTTCCATGACACATGGACTATGTTATGAAGTAGTGGCTCAGTGTCCCATGCTGAGGAAGAACAATTGTGGAACATATGTAAAAGAAGGCGGAATAATTGACCGAACCCGAGGCAGCACCCTATAATACTTGTGTTTCCTCGCATTTAGATTTCATTCTTCAGAGAATTCCTGGCAGAGGAGGTTATGTGGAAAACCGTGTTTTCCAAGGCACTGGTTCATAGAAAACTGTACAAAATTGGAATATGCAAATCATATGCATAGGTTTTCCCTCACAAAAGGTTTGGTGGATCCCCATTTTTAGAGCATTTTGAGTGAGAACATGAGGCTGCTTAATCTGGTCTGGCAAGGCCTTTTCAGCGTTTGGTCATTTCATATCTGCATGACCCATTCTTCATTGAATAAAAGTGTGTGATTTCCCATCATGGAAACTCAAGCCAGGGTGTATCTATTTGTGCAGTTGTCGAACACAGCAATACAAGATGCCTGATAAGAGCCCAGTGTGGTGGTTGTGTGGTGATGGTGTTCGAAACAGATTGCTCTGTTTCAATACCCTCTCTCTAAAAGGGTGCAATGTCAGATTAAAAGAATTTTAAGTGGAAAACTTAAAAAAGTGAATAGTGTTTTGTTCTGCTCTTTACAAGGTTAATGTGTTAATGAGGGAAGTGTTTCACTTCTGTGATAAAATGCATTTTTATAATTTTTATATTTATGGTTATAATTCAAATACTGGAGAATTTCTCATTTTTACAAGAGCATGCAGTGATAGGACACGGGAATGCCTTCAAACTAAAAGAAAGTAGGCTTAGGTTAGATATCAGGAGGAGTTCTTTGCTGTGAGGGTGGTGAGGCACTGGAACAGGTTGCTCAGAGAGGTTGTGGCTGCCCCGTCCCTGGAAGTGTTCAAGGCCAGGTTGGATGGAGCTCTGAGCAACCAGGACTAGTGAAACCCCCTGCACATGGTGAGGGGGTTGGAACCACATGACCTTTAGGGTCCCTTCCTCTATGATTCTATGATTTTATGATTCTATGATTTTCGAAATGTCCTGATTTAGAGCAAAATATTAAAAAGGTCTCGGTGTTTTTGTTTCTGACCTGCTCTAATTATTCATGACATTATCTGCACCTACCTATGGGCAATTTTGTCAGGTCTTTGAGAAAACTGCAAAATGAGTGAGGTGGGCATAAGAGATCTATATTTACAGAGCTCGGTTCCAAGTGGTCTGGAGCCTGTGACAGCAGGACAGCACACAGGACAGCCTGGCCCTGGAATGCAGCACAGCTCGTTTGTTGTCCCTCTGGGCTACCGTATTCTGACACTTGAGATCATGAGACACTGAAAACACGATTTGCTGGATATGGTTCCCCATGACCCAGCCCAGATACTGACCTTGAAATTCCCGCCTTCTCCTAAATTCCCTCTTCCACCCAAAAAGAAAGTGCAGACACTTAGTCCCTGTTTGACAACCTGGGTAACTGCCAGGATGTGGGAAGAAATGAAACTTGAGGCAGAAGGTCAGGTAACAAGTGGTCTTTGTGGCGGATCCATCACAGGAATTTGTCCAACACTGTTTGCTGTAGGGATTCCGGTGGGATTTAGGTTGAGATTAACCAAGACTGCTGACTGTAGCCTGGCTTTATGCTGTGCTGGCTGCTGTTCTTGCTGGCTGCTGCAGGAAGGATGTAGCTCTTTCCACACCACTGCTCCAAAGCCCCTTGCAGCTATTCCCGGAGACCGTAGTATCCTGTTTGCTATTACAATGAATTATATCTTAGAGCACAGAGATACATGTATAGAAGTACAATTTTCAAGTAAATGTGAGAGGGACAGGCCTTTCTGAGCAGGAACACTTCTTCCATTCACAGCTGTTCCTTGCCTTGGAGGTTCAGTCTGTTCCAGCCTACCCAGAAAATTTACTCAAACTCTTGACCCAGAAAAGGAAACAAAGCACAAAACAAAACCAAAACAAATGCCAACGCCCCCAAAACACCGGAGGGAAGCAAACTAGGTGATTCATCGCACTTTCAAAAATCACCTGGTGCTTGGGCACCGAGCAGTGGTGTGTGGGAAGCAGGAGTTAGGACGTCCCAGGAAGCTCCACACATACCTGGTCTCTGCTGCTGTTGCTTCCTGAGGATTCCAGCACTCACAGAGCCACAATGAGCCCTGAAAAGCCCTGATACTTCAGGGCTTATATAAAAATTCCAATTTCTTAGGAATACAAAGATAACTTTTTTTTAGACCTCACTCCTTACTGGCATGATGATTTATAGCCCTCTCAGTAGCATTAGTCACAATATTTTGGAATTTATTTCAATAACTGATAAGAGTTCTGCTTTCGGATCTCAAGTGCAGCTGAAAACCACACTGATGTAAAGAATGGTTTCAGTGATGGGTGGGAAGAGCAGGGATTACCCAGGCTACTGGAAAAACTTACTCTATCCTGCAGTCAAAGTCCTCAAGCAGTCAAAGGGGAAAGAGAGGCTTTTAGTGCTTATAAATTAGCCTGGCAACAATAATGTTAATTATGGTACAGCCACAAGAAAATTCTCAGTCCACTTCATCCTTCTTTTCCAAAAATTGGTTTAGATTTCTTCCGGCAGACACATATTAAAGATCTTAAAAACAATTCCATGTCCCATTTCCTGTGTGGGACCTTAATCTTGTCAAAAATATTCATTGCACTAGAAGGTTATTTCTGTCTTGTTTTGATGCTACAGATTTAACGAATGAGATCATTTCTGCTGAATGCCCAGCTGTTTAAGAATCTGCATCTCTGTTTAAGAAGCACAAGAGGAAAACACAGTGTCTTTGCCAAGAAAACAATCAGATAATAAGACTGCATTCTTAATTGGAAAAAAAGTTTCAGACATAATGTGATGTGTGGATGAATCAGTACAGACGAGAATTCCTGGGATCCAAAAGATATTTAATCTTGAAGTGACTGCCATACTGTGTATGGAATTTTACCTCTTGCTCTGTAGTTTTTCATCTCCGTGCATAAAATATTCCTAATATGCTACCTTTCCATGCCGTGTTAATTTTGCTGATTTTATCACAGGTCTTAGGACCATTGTCTTCATCAGGCCCAGTTCTAGAAGGGTTACAGGAGGAATTTTAGATATCATTTTAGTTAAAGGTTAGTTTCTGATCACCCTGAACATCAGCCTAGAGTTTGCAGGGTATTTCTGTGCTACTCATCGCCTGATGAGTTTTTTTAAAGCTGGGGACTAGCAGAAGAGCTTATATGTTTTAGATCCTTATACAACTAAAAATAACAGTGGAAGTTAAGTAGGAGCTGCAACGTGCAGCAAGATGATTATCTCACATTTTATACCATGGAAAGGTGAAAAAGAAATGCTGTGGGGTTACTTAGTGGTTAACATGCAGTCACTGCCTTGTTGTTACTAGACGTTTTGGATGGAGTACAATATAGTCACTGTTTCCAGAGAAATTATATTTTTCCTGCCTTTACCATTCCTTTAGATTATTTCTTATTTAACCATTGTTTATGGGCTTTGAAATTAAAGGACTATTATCAGAGTGTGAGATACAAGAATTATAGTAATTTGAACAAGTTCAGCATGTTGATTGATTTATTATGATGTTTGCAGCACAGAGAGAGTGTTTAATTATGGCAGAGGCACTTTACGTGGAGTTGTTCAATTATGAATTCTGCGGTGGCTCTGGAGGTGGAAAGAATGATTGAACAATGAAGCAAAAGACAGACACTGCTAATGCTATACTGGAATGTGGTGAAGACAGAGCTCATGGGAAAAGCAAAGTACTCACACAACTACCATCACCACATCATCAATTAGTTATTATGCAGAATGTTTTCCACCAGAATCTTAATGCTGATAAATGAAAACAAATTCTGATGCCATCTCTGCTGGTATGACCTTACCCTTCTGCAGGGATATGCAGCTTTATTACAACTGCTGAAGACAGAGATACAAGTCTTATGTTTGGTCTGCTTTGATGATGTCTTGATAATTTGCTAGGGACACTTACACAAGGTTGTATCAGAAATTAGGTAGCATTTCCATCATGTGCCTTCATGATTTTTATAATTAGAGTGCAGTTGAAATTTTAAAAAGGTTAAATTTCAGTGAATATTTTTATTATGTTCCTATCCTATACATTGACAGTTATAAAACCCCTCTGCTTGAGCAGGATGACCCATTTTCCTGTTCAGCTGTTGTCTGTATGGAATGAATTTTGCATCCTGATTCTGCCACTGCCTCCTACTTACAAACTGTCACAATGGAACAATCACTCTTAAACCCACAAAAGACTTTTTTTCTTTTGCACAATGTTAAATAACATCAGGAACTTTCAGCCATCTGATGCCAAAAGAACAGCATAATTTTAAAAAAAGAAAACTAATCTCTGTTCTCACAGGGGTAATCGGAGCTTTCAGAGGAATGGGATGTGAATGCTAAGAGGCTACAAACCACCCTTCCTGTCCAGAGCATCTACAGACCATGCAACATGCTGAAGTGCTTTTCAACTCCTTGTTATCACACACTGCTGTGTCACTACCGTCTTAGACTCATATCTTGTGTCTTCTTGACTTCTGGTCACCGTGTCTGTTGCCTCTTGCATAACTTCTTTTGGAAAGCAGAGGGCCTGCCAAAGGACAGTGAGCCTTTGGTGAGGACCTGAGCCTGGCCTGCCAGGTCAGGCCCTTCTTCTTGCAACATCAATTCCAGCAGGGGCAGTGGGAGATGGAACAGGCATTCTGGCAGCACATCTCTGTATTCTGCTTTACAGGTCTGAAGAGCTGCTGGAGAGAGTAACTCAGAAGTCCGAACAGTCCCCGCATTGTTTGTGGTATGTGGATGTAGCAGAAGAAATAGGAAAAAGATATATATAAAAATTCTCAAAGTTCTTTGGCTGGAATGGATTTTTTACTAAAAGTTAACTAACAAAAATTCCATTGTAAACAACACTAAAAGACAGGAAGTATAAACAGATCTTGCAATAGTTAATGCCTGAAGAGGATCTTGGGTTGTTTAGCCTGAAGAAGAGGCCCAAGGGAGACCTTGTTGCTCTCTAAAACTACTTGAAAGGAGGTTGTAGCCTGGTGGGAGGTGGCCTCTTCTCCCAGGTAACAAGCAACAGGACAAGAGGACAGAGCCTCAGGCTGTGCCAGGAGAGATGCAGGTTGGACATCAGGAAGAATTTCATCATTAAAAGGGTGGTTAAGCATTGGAATGGGTTGCCCAGGCAGATGGTCCAGTTCCCATCTCTGGAAGTGTTCAGGAAAGGACTGGACGTGGCGCTGAGTGCTGTGGTTTAGTTGACATGGTGGTGTTCAGTCAAAGGCTGGACTCAAAGATCTTGGAGGTCTTTTCTAATCTTAATGATTTTATGATTCGATGGTTCTATTCTATGATCAATTATAGAGACAAAACTTAAAAGACTCTTCAACCACAAGAGAAAAGCTAAGCAAAATCAGTCACAAATGGGAAAAAGAAGGCAGAAAGGGGCAGGTTTGAGTTTGATGACCCCCATAAGCTGAGGCAACAACTGCTGCCCAAAGTGGCACCCCACCTTGATCCCCGCCCATGCTGCAGCCTCCTGTTCCCACACTGTCCCTTGCACTGGCACTTGTCTGACCACCTGGAGCCTGAGCTTGGGGAGCTACACCAGCAAAAATGTATTCACTTGTATTTTTTCAATTGGTGGTGTGTTTTCTGTTGGCTTAGATTTTTATCTGGCCTGTGACAGGATCAAGAAAGCACCAGCCCAAAGGCTAAAGCCAAGGGTGGGTAAGGGGACATGGACTGCATTTTGGCAGCTTTGCTGTGTTTAAAACCATACCCTTATATTCACTTCTTTGGAAAGAGTTTTGTTTTACAGTTCCAACATCACCAATAACAAAAAAAGAACATTCCTCCTCTAATTTAATTGTTAAATAATCTGCAAGGAGTGGGAAGCAGTAAAAATTGCTGTGGTTGTAACTACTGCCTTCTCCTGTGTTAATTTATTTCTCCATAACATAAATAATGTGAGAGCCTATAGCTGCAAGAGCCTTTACAAATGCATTTTGTCTCCCTTTTCTTTTATAGTTTGTGGGGGATTTTTCTGAATAAATCTCTTAAGTTAGCTTTTAAGAGGAGAACGGCATACAGAGCAATTGCCACAAATGTAAATGGATTTAATTCAGATTGTCATATTTTTATATGTCAAACTGTTTTGAAGTGATGGATAGTTTCCTGCTTAATCAGCATGGATGGCCATAAATTATTCTCTGCAGTTCTTCAAGGAGTGAAGTATTGTTTGTGTTTCCCTTCCTTTTCTTAAAGCCACCTTGGAAGACCCATAAGGACCACTTACTGTCTTATGATCTAGTATTTTTATCTTTGGGATTTCCAGAGTGCTCACAGCAAGGATGTAAAGAACAAACTCAAAAGAAGCATAGTAATCCCAACCTGTACTTTCTGGGCCAGGTGCATGCTGGAGCTGTGATCATTTCAGTCTTGTACAGATTTTGTTTTATGTGTATTTACCATCATCACCTGTAAATCCTTTCCAAGATTCCTACCCTGCTCCAGTCCACATCCAGCTTGCTGTGAGCTCTGCTGAGAAACCTTCTTGCCAAATTAGAGCAACTTGTACAAGCTGGTAATAGTCCCCTTACTTGTATGAACAATTTTTACAGCATTTGTGTATTTTTCTGGCTTAGCTATGGCCTCTCCTGGAGCTCGATCTTTACAAATTAAGGACTAAAATATTGCCTAACACTCTCTGTGCATCATAGTGAGAAGCACTGTAAGCTTGTTCTCAGGTCCTCTCATGAAAATTAAATTGGTTCTATAGATCTAAAATTTCTTTTAATGTGCAATAACCAGCTTGAGGACTTACACAAGACACCAAGAATTTGCTGCCTGTATCATCATAACTTTCAGAACCATTTCTGAGATTGCAACTCCAGCACAAACCCTTCCATAACTGAATGAAAATAAGGGACGTTCCTGATGGAAGATTCAGCAGCCACAGAGTAAAATGTGTTGCAAGTATTTACTGTCGGCTCCCCCTCACTCTGTGGCAGGAGTCGCTCACGGGCCTGATGCAGCAGCGCCTCTTAGTGATAAAAGTCAGGTCTGCATTTAGTTAGGGAATATTTTTGTTTACCTTTCTTTTTACTCGATTCCCAAGTCACTAAAACAGCAGACAAACATTTTAACTTCCAGTAACTTCTATCTGAGAATTATTCTGACTATCCAAACCACAGTTCTTGTTGCATTTATGGTTATGAATGGACTTGAACTGCAATCTCCCCTTCCCATCATGGGTTCACATTTCCCTTTCGGTTTTTTGTTTGTTTGTTGTTTGTTTGTTTGTTTGTTTTTTTAGCTTAGGTATACTTTTAGAATCTGAAAAAAAATCCATTAACTGTTCCTAAAACAAATTCTTGTCTTAAATATATTAAAGATGCTTTTTGATTACAAGGTGCTTGATTTGATAACCACTACAATTT
Source organism: Sclerurus mexicanus (assembly GCA_013396755.1). Lineage (NCBI taxonomy): Eukaryota > Metazoa > Chordata > Aves > Passeriformes > Furnariidae > Sclerurus > Sclerurus mexicanus. The sequence continues at coordinate 348,772 of VWZF01001188.1, forward strand.
CAAAAGAGATTACGGTCTGAGTTCTTCTTTAGTCTGGAATTTTATACCAGCTAAACTGGCTGAAATTCAATGGAAGCCTTTTATTTATACACAGGTATTGACGTTACAGTACAACTTTTCAAACACCTTTTGCAGCTCTCTAGGTTTCAGTCTGATGGCATACTTTGCAAGTGTGATGGAGGCCAGCTAGTTAGTGGGAGAACTGATCAACAGGAGTTCAAAGGACTCACGAAAGTAAAAAACAAAAAAAGTGTACAAGAAGAGTGGAAGGTACTAAGTTCAACTCATTTAATCCAACATGTTCTCTACCATGGAAGTTGATTCTATGTTCTCCATACAGATTACTCCAGTTAGCAGAAAAGAGGCACATTTACTATTTTAAAAATCACATATGTAAACCTTTTATAACATCCAGAATATTTTATTGGTAAAAACTTGTAGCCTACGTATCTTCCTTCCTATGCCCAGAAATACTTTATTTTATGCCAAGTGTATTTGGGAAAAAAAAAAAAAGGAAGTGATTCAAGAGGTCAGGTGTGGGACTGTGTAAGTAGCGAGGTAATAGCGAGGTAAGTGTGTGACTCTGTAAGACGTGTGACACAAACCCCTGAACACGCCTAAAGCCCTAAGGAGTCAATTCTGGCTTTCTTTTATGCTTTCCAAACCCTTGCATTAGAAACTTCCTAGTGGGTTGGTGCAGTGCTCCCCCCGGTTCCTTATGGTCTTTGGGAGGCTGGTTTCTCGCAGCCTGCCGTACCCCCGCTCCCGCCGGGGCTGCGCTCCGAGCGCTCGCTCAGCGCCCGGCCCCGGTCCCGGCTTCGCCTTTTGGGGTGACGGAGCGGGGAGAGGCGGCACTTCACGAGCTTTCGAAGCTGGTGGCAAATTTCAGCCACATTTGGCGGAAGGATTGGGGTCGTAAGGCAAGACAGAAAGAAAGGACATCCTGTCCGCGGTGAGAGATCTCATTTGCAGCAGCGTTTTGGCTCTGCCAAGGCGTTTGTCCTCCTGGTCTCTGAAACCAAGGGAGAGATGCAGCTGCTGCCGGAGGCCTCCAGAGGGAGATCCTGCCCATCTGAACCTGAGTGCCTTTCTGCGGCTCCTCAATTTCACACAGAATTCCTGAAGTTTCATGAAAGGAGATGACAAGGGTGGGAAGGGGGAAGCCAAAACCACCGTGGCTGAAGGACCAGCGCCTGCAAAAGTTCACTTCTTATCGATGGCGAGAGGGAATCTTACCTGGAAAAAGCATCCCAATCCTTCCAGTCATGGCAAAAGCTGTAACCAGAGTTCACAGACCTCATATCCCCCAGTATCTGGAGAACCCTTCATTAGGTCCTAAATCATTCATCACATTAGAAAGCAATTTTGAATTATCAGTCTGCATATGCAGCCCATACCGAGTGTTAGCAATTCTTTACATAGTTCAAAGAAGTGCACAGACACATGGAGGAACAGCTGTGGTCACTAAAAGTTGTCTTGAACCAGAAGCAAATCCCTGGCAAAGCCAGCAATGGATGTGTTTTGAATTCAGGCAGTTAAATTCCCCATAGTGTGGTTATACCTATTTAAATGAAAATATTTTGTAACGGGGTTTTTTAGATGCCATTCTCCTGGGATGAGCACTGGTAGACAACTATATCTTTTCCAGAATGTTACCTGTACTGAACCGGCTTAGCAATGGCAAGAACTGAAGCAATTTGAAGACTACAAGTTGGGGGGGTTGCTGAGGAAGGTTGGCTGCCTGTGGCAGATGTGATGAAGCCCCTGACTAGGCAGAACCACAGTTCTGCGTAATACCTCAGCAATGATGGCGATCACAAAACTTCAGAAAAGATGGTCCTGATCAAATATCGTCATGGGTGGTGATAAATAGGGCCAACTACTGTTCTACTAGAACTGAAGAGCCTTACACTCCCTTAGGGATAGGGACGTACTGATCAAATCAACTTAACAGTAGCTGTAGTAGACAAAGAGTTAATTTAATCTACCTGGTAGTTGTTCACTGTTGTCACCAGTAAGGTGTTTGCATCATAGCATTTGTCCTTTATATCAGGAATAACTACTGGTCCTGACTGAGAGTCCCTTTCCCACCCTTGCCACCAGGATCAGCTGGTGAGTGAGCTGGTGAGAAACATTGCCTGAATTGCCTGCCCTGACTGCTGTGTGCCAGCCAGCAGTGCTCAGCCGGTGCAGTGTTCATACCAGCTCATTAATGATGCACTCGTGAAAGTTTATCAGCTAAAACTCTTGAAGAAAATGAACATGATAGAGAAAGTGCTAAACTCTGCTACATGTGTCCCAAAGAGCTTTGCCCTGATGTTGTGCTCCTGTCCAGGGAGAGGGTGATCTTAACCCGCTGCATTTTTGTTAGAGGTTTCTAAAGATACTTCTAACTAAAAATGCCCAGACCTTGCAAGTTTATATGTATGGCTTCACACTCTTTGTCCTGCTGCCCTGTCTCTCTCTACTCAGTGTTGGTGACACTCCATTTGAAATACAGCTTTTGGGAGGGTTTTTTTGGTCCAGTTATGATGGATGAAGAGCAAATGAAGGGTAGGGTGCCAGGATTGTTAAGGGCCTACATCTACAAGGAAGGCTTAAAGGAGTCGTGCTTGTTTCACCTGGTGAGAGGAGGATGAGGAGTGATCTAGCGAGTGGCGGATAAAAGGGAAAATTCAGTGAGAAAGAGACAGAATAAATATCATGTGAAATCCCAGGCATATCCATAGAGCACAGGCACATGAGTGAAAGGATCCTGTGAAATAAATCCACTGTGGTCACTGAGAGGATGCAGCAGATACACAACAATGTCACCAAGCACACATCAACAGCAGCACATCAGGCACGCAGTTCGTGTGATGGCCAGGAAGATCAGCACCTCCCAGAGGTTACAGCATTCACACAGACCAACTTTTGTCCAATTTCACACCAACTTCTGTTTGAGAGTTCTGTACAAACCTATGGGTCTAATATATACAGAACCACACATTTGCATTGATAACGTATTGCTCAGCCATAAGGAGCTTGTAACTTTGTACAGCTACATGGATTTAATTAAAACTTTTTCTAGTTGTCTAATACAACAACACATCAGGCAGCATATGACACTTCAGAGAGAAAAATGATTTTCAATTATCAAGTAAAAATAATGTAGAAAACTTGCTATGTTCACAAAAGAAAATAGAATGCAAAGTTTAATAAATAATTCTAAAGTTGGGTTTGAAAGTAGAAAATTAAAAATATTGATTAAAATCTTTTAAATATTTTAGGAAAATCCTGATTTGTGAAGACATTTATTTTTCAGTAGCTTTTACCATGAAAAATAAGATATGCATAATACCCTACAAATCACAGTTATCCTCTTGTAGTAGAAACACCAAACCTCAAAAGGAGGCTGGTTTAAGTCAAAGCCAGGTTATGTAAACTCCTTAACTAGTCCTACATCTAACATTCTTCACCTTCTTCATTTTTCATTTAATTGGCAATCACCATGCTTACGTCAGCCAGGTGGCAGCTGGGTTTTGGCCAGCAGCAACTTCCTGCACCAAAGAACAGTTACGGTGCTTTGGCTTCGGGCTTTGGTACTTCTTTCATCTGAGCATTTGATTTCTTACTTGTGCTGACAGTCAAGGCCAGTTTGAGTCACACTCTTGTGAGAATCTTTCTTGAAGATTTGAGTATTACTACAAGATTTGTCACAGTGTGAAACACAGCGTGTCATGTCTAGAAATTACTTTCCTGGAAGCTGTGACCCTGATCCTGCATGTACAAACACACAAGGACATTGATACTTGAATAACCCCCAAAACCACTGGAAGTATCTCAGGCATAAAGCTATGTATATAAGGGTGTGTTTGTAACTTGCTGACTACTGCAGACACATGTAGTAAGATGATTATAAAAGAATTGAATGCATAACTTAATGCAATCTGTCTTTGATTTAATAAGATGAAAACAAATAGATGAACAAGGTTCTTTTACTACAAGCTCTTGAAACCTGTCCTTGGCATGTTTGAGTCAGGTTAGAGTGGAGTGCCTGGCCCAAGTATTTATAACTTGGAAAGGGAAGTGAATTGCAGAAAAACAGGAGTGGAATGCATCAGAGCACTGAAACGAATAGGAACAGAGGCAATATTCTTCTTCCTTCCACAAATATGAAAAACATCCTGAACTGAATGGAAACCCACAGGTGTTTGTAACCATCTTAGCCCAGGTTAGGCAATCACAGAATACATGAAATGATAAAGAAAACAGTGACTGACTTATGAATCCTGCTTTCTTTATGTTAGTGGACAGCTAGATAAATAAAATTATATTTAATTATAATTAATTTAAGTCATAAAAATTAACTCAATGGAACTAATACACTCAAATAATTTAATAATTATTGGGGCTGCAATTTCTAAATCTCTATGGACAGCTGTAGTCAGAGGCTACATCTGACTGGTAAGGACTACTAGTAAGGCTAAAGGCAGACTGCACTGCCTTGCTTGTGGCAGAGGTCCATTAGGCTGGGAGGTAAAAAGTCAAGCTGGAGGTTGACTGGTTTGGACAATTTTTCTCCTGGTAGCAAGTGCTATATATGAAGTGTTTGGGCTTAATATTTCTAAATTAATCACTGCACTTAAGCCTATGAGAACAATCAAGTGTTTGTTTTCTTTTTTAATTACTGAGAAAAATAAAGCAATGTGAATTCCAATATTGAATTTCATTTCCTTGGACTCAATGAATGCAGCTTTCTATGAAGTGGTAAGAAAAGAGAGATCTGAAATCCATTCTAGTTTGTGTCCATGAGTCTCCATCAACAGTTTCACCTCCTTCTGACCCAAGTATCACCCTGAGCTCAGGGCACTTGCCCTCAATTACCTTATGCTGAGACGGTTAGAAGTCAAACATCACTGTTGAGTGAGCCAGAAAGAGAAGTGAGGAAGAGGGGAATCTGTGTATAAGGTTGTAATGGCCTGAAAGTGCAAGTTTCAATTAGTGAAAGCTGAGCCAATGTCCCGGAGCTCATCCTGATGAACTTCCTGCAGGAAAAACATGACAGCTCTGCAGCTTAAAGCACTGTTGCACTGCAGGGTGCTGATGTTTTGCTTGTAAGGAGCACTGCCCTGGGCTTTGGTGAGCAGAGCACCCTGCTAGCACAGATGCTGATGGAGCTGAGTTACACTTCTGCTTCCAGCTCCAGGCCACCCCCACCTTACAGCTCTGTGGCAGCATCTCATCACCAACAAGACCTCACTTGAGCCCCCATCAGTGCAGTGTTACTTGATCTCCTTGTTCACCAGCTTCTCACTGAAGCTGCACAGAGAAGGATCTGTCCTCTGTCACATAAGGGGAATGAAGAGCAAAATCCAAGTGGCACTTCTGCTGTTGTGCACTTGCCCACTCTCTCTCTTACCCACACAAGCACACGCATTGAGCATCTCTTTATGAAACCCTTTTCTGAGGCTCTCAGGCTGTACCTTTATCAGTCCAGCAGTGCTGCTGCTCTGCACTGTTGACCTCTGTCCCAGCAACGTTATGATGAATATAGCAATTTGTTTTCTTGGCACAGTTTCTGTGTGATACAGTAGATAAATCACATCAATCAAACAAGCAATCCAGCCATCCCAAAAGGATAATAAAAAACTGTAAGAACTGATGTATTGAACCAGGCCAGAGGTCCATCTAGTTCATTAGTCTTTCCTTGGAAGTGGCTGACACAAGGTGCTTGGGAAGTGTGTGATGACTCTTCCCCAGTTTGCCACCCATCCTTCAGTGATCTACAACTAACTGACTTGCTGAGAGGTGACATCTTTCTCTTTCATGGCACTTGAAAGGTTTTTCTTCCATGAACCTAATTGCTTTATGGACACGTATCAAATTTTACTATCTATTACATCTTCTGGAAGTGTTCTGCAGCTTTTTGCTTTGTAGGCTTGCTTAATTTCCTTTTTTTTCCTTAACCTTACTAGCCTTATTTTGTTAATTGCAAGCCTGATGTTTTTATTACTTTCTGACTAGTGAGTTGGTGAATCAAAAAGTTGTGGTGGGGAATTTGAGGAAGGTAAAGAAGGTACTGAAGGATTTAACAGACAAATAAGTATTAAAAAAAGTGTAAACACTCATGATGCTGAAAATTTTTGTGCAGTAATAAGAAAAGAAATGCAGGAAAGAAACTGAGAAGAGATCTGTTTTGCCTGTGAAGGAAAATGCTTTCCAACAGTACAATGTATCTGAAATATTTAGTAAGAAATTGGTTGTCTAAATAAGGACTGGACTGGAACCTTTAGGAAAGAGTGGCTAAGAATACTTCTGCATTGACAATAAATAGCTACTTGATGCTTTTTCTCTCTGCAGTGAGTTCTTTCACGCTTGGGAACCAAACTGCATATCTCATGTTTGTTTCCCTGCCCTTTGTGCTTTGGCACCTGATCTAGTTGGGGTTTTGCTTCACCAGTTTCAGATCAGGGTTATAAATGAACCATACAACGTTTTTATCTAATCTTCATTATATATTAGAGGAGGAAGTTATCAATCCATTTATTGCTCATCCATTTTATCTCCCAATATCTAACAAAGACACAGCCAGTTTAAAAAATAGTAGCAGAACAATTCTCTGGTCAATACCTGCAGAGCATTAGCTCAATCTGCTCCGGGTGCCTTTTGTCACAGGTGGGCAATTGTCCTTCCTTGTGTCCCCTGGTCCTTCCAGATCCTGGACACACACATGGAAGTGGTATGGAAGTAAGTTTTGCAGTTTCCTGTGCAGTAGGATTTTGCATCTTTTCCATGCTCTCTAAGAACACACAAACAAATGCAAGAGAAAATAGGCTTTGCATCCGTGTGGATTTACTGCTTATTAAAACACCACCATTTCTGGACCTCAGATGCCCAGACTGGAAATCTAAATAAGTTGGTAAAAATAAAGAGGGCAGACAGAACCCAGTGCATTAGGTCTAATCCCGACGATAGCGTGGCCTGGCCTCGTTTCACACTGGGAATTGGCAGAGGTAGCAGATAAGGAGAGACTGGTGACAGATGCCAGTTGGCACCAGATGAGGAAGCTTGGGTTTATAGCCCACACTGTGAGTTAATAATGGCTACAAAAGAGGACACACAGACCAAATTGTATGCACTGGCGAGAAAGCTTCTTAAAAGTCAGTCTCGACAAATGAAAGCTGGGGTTTTGTGTGTGCCAGTGTAATGATTGTGCTGATCATAATACATGTGCTGCTGAGGAGGCAACAGCCAAAAACCTTTTTCAAGGTTCCTTTAAACTTTCCCTTCTTAAAAGAGAATCACAGAAAATAGAGCTGAAAAAAAAATAATGTTCTGAATGACTGTGACTTACGAGTGCGACTCTTCAGTCTGTTATAGCAATGAGTGGCAACTGGACAGAAACTGCGTTGGGATTCATCAGCCACAAACTGTCTTTTAAATGACTTAACCTCTGTGGGCTTAACTTCATATTTTCTCTGAGAAGTGGTGTACTTACAAACAGCTGACTAGGAGAAATTAAATGTCAACATACATCTGTTCTGGTTTTACCAGAGTAAACACGGAAAATTTCAAAGTGTTCATGGAGAGGATGAGGTGCCCTGTGGGGCAGATTGCCTCACTACTGCTCCTGTGTGGCTGTGCCTCTCACCCACCTCACAGTGCAATGTGGGCAGAAGTCTAATAAGAAGTTTACTTGGAAATAAATGCCTGGAAGTGTGATGTGGGACACAGGGTGTGGAGCTAACTGCAACAAGCTATTACTAACAGCAATATAATGGAGGAATTTTCATAGATCTAAAGGCATATATATATATATATATGCATACATGTACATGATTTAGGATGAGATCAAGCAAATGGTTTAACCGTCTTATGATGGTTCAAAATGAGGATGATTATACTTACTCTATTGAATAAATTAATTAGAGATCTAAACATAGAAGCACAGTATGTTCCTAATGTGATTATCCTCAGCTCAAGGAAGAAAGTATATCAGAGAGATAGCAGAAAAAGGAAACAAAAGGCATGTCAGCCCTCGGTCTGGTGCCAAAGTGGCAGAAATGCCTCTGTGGCATTTAGATAAGGACTGCCACAAGGAGTGCATCAGGCACCTTCACAGCTCTTTTTCTCCTTCATCCTTCCTCCTTCAATGGCATGGACTTGTATACCAGTGGTTGTCCAAGCATCAGTAAACTCAATAGAAAAGGCATCCTCTTCATTTGACCACTTCCTAACTCCAGGGTAGATAAAACAACTTAATTGTTTCACCTTCTGATCTTCAATGGACAGCACATGGTCCTGTGGAAACAGCCTGCCACTGACATCAGATATAAGATGGAAGGGGGATATTTGATATATTTGATACCAGTGGTAAGTCCAGTGACAATATGGGAAAAAAGCTGAAGTCCATGGTTTGGTTTTTTTATATACAATACAATACTGATAGAGTGAGGAGTCTGTGCTAAATGAATGTATTGCTACCTTATTACTGTTTACACTTGACACTGATCAGGCATTCAACAGGGACCGTCAGTGCCCTTCAGATACTGAACACTGAATACAGTTCAGGGACACCTCATAGAGCTCAAACAGAAAAACAGGGATCAAAAGAAAACCAAATCTTTTTGCAACACAATACCCTCCATGTTACTGTTGGTTTCATTGCTCCAGATTGAAAGAGGTTTAAACAAAGTCTTTATTATTTCTCTATATACTATGCAGCATGGTAACCTCCAAAGCTCAGAAAATGAGAGTGTCTCCTGGTTTGGCTCTGACAGGCCTGACCTTCTAATTTCTTTTCTGACACATTACATTTAGATATGAAGTACTGAAGGTAAGGTTCTGGAAAGCATTACAGTACAACTATGCTGGTAGTCCCTGTCAGTAGAGGTGGTTGTGATAAGTACCTGGCTTTTTATTAGCATGGCAGAATTTCAGCTCCCCTCACAGTTTTAACGAAATAAGTGATTTAGGCATTTCTGTATCATATAACTGGATGTAGAACCAAGTTTTTAGTCAATAAAAACTCATCTGCTGCAATTCATATTGTTAGCTGGCAAAGTTCTGACAGTAATATAGGGCTTGGCTCAAGTAAACTGGGCTCCATCCCACCAATGCCTAACTGCTAATGTTATTTCTTTGCACGACCTTTGCAGTTGTCTCCAGAACAGGAGATAAACCTAATGAAAGGAGATTGTCTCTACTTCTGATCACTCCTCAAAAGGACACCTTGAAGTCAGTTCCCTAATGATTCATGCTTTTTGTCAGAATACACAGAAAAGGGTACAAACATTAAACCATTGTTTCAATCTTTTTTTTTTTTTTGGTTCCAAGGTATTAGTTATCCTGCAATGGGTTATAAGAAATAAATACAGTATTCTGGGCAGATTTTTCTGAGTGGTGATAAATATTCTCAGACTGCTAAATGCAAGACTGACCTATTTTCTTTTCTGCTATCTTAAAATTCTACTAGTTTCTTTTTTTTTTTTTCAACAAAGTGGACCAGAGACTTGTTTTCAGAGGTTTCTCAGTAGCTGAAATTCCTTGCTTTTTATTTTATGTTTTATTAAAGGCATGCAATAACCCCTCTACAGTGCATTGCCTGTCAGGTTCATTTGCTTAATTAGGTCACTGTGATGAACTCATTAGAACTATAACACTTCATATCCATTATCCATAACCAGCCCACCATTAGCAATAAAATGTTAGCATCTTATTTTGGAATTTGGACACTACCTTTCTGCTATAGGGCAGAAATAATAAACTGACCATGCAATTGAAATAGTTGGCTCCCTTATATGGCCCCGTGTCAGTCTCCCCTCAGTGTCCACATATGTATGTCCTTGTTTAACTTTAACAGTGAACTGATCAACAACAAGCTAAGAAATGGGCAACTGTCCAGCAATAAACTTCATAAGGTGGTGAATAACAGAATGTTGGTGAATTACAAATAGTGCACCCACATGATTGCCAAACTAGGCATGATTTGAAAGGGATTTTGATATCCATGCAAATCACAACTTTTGATAAATATTGTTCCAAACTTGCTTATGATTATATGACTCTTTTCAGGATTGCAGCTAAGTTCAAAATGAGCAAAGAAAGAATGAAAAAGGTTCACATAAACTATCTTGGTTGGCATATCATTAATCAGAATGATTAATTAAAAAAGAATGATGCAGGTCATGTGCTCTTAAGACCTCAAGGAAACAAAACCTGAGTATTGAAACTAATAGTTCCATTCACCTGTTGGACAGGTGTCCAAATCCAGAAAATAAAATCCAGGATTTACTGTCCTCCACAGTGGTCACATCCGATTCTCTGTTCCCTGCAGTCGTAGCACAGGGGATTCTTTTAACCAGCTGGAGCTGTTGTTCTGTAGCAAGAGGAGCTTTGGGATCAGAAAGAGAACATTCAGCTTTTGGGTGAACTTTATGCATCTTTAAGATCCTTATTAAAGTCACGCTGAATAACAGTCTGTAGAGGTAGACATTGTCATTAATAAATCAGCTCTAACAAGTTAGTTAGGTGACATACAGTGTTTCAGACAACTTTTTGTTCTTCTTGTTTTACCATAAATTTCTTGCGCTTGATATAAGGAATTTCACTGCTACAATATTTAGTTGATATAAATTAGAATCTCTGAATTATGAGGGTGTGAGTACCACATATGACAGAATATTTCCTGAATGTTCTGTGAAATCATAGAACTGTCCATGTTGTGCAATAAGCTGCTGGTTTTGGCTCCGTGCTGGTCTATATTTTACTTTTCTTGCTTCAGTTCAAGAGTTTAACTATACAAATTAAAACCCAAGTTCTTGGAAATGACAAGTCTGTGTAGCTTTTCAAACATGAAGTCAGTGGCCTTGTTCTGTGGTACAACCACTTCAGAGTCAATAGCTGTCCATTCTTGTGAAGCGCTTGTAGAGGAAAAGATGCTACCTAGTTGGGAATAGTCTTTTTTTTAGAAACTAAACAAAAAATAAATCATGTGGATGACCAGACGTGATTGCAGAGGTATTTTAAAGGGTAGTTTACATTTAGCAGAGTCTCTGAGGCACGCTCCACCTATTTCAGTGGAGCTGCACAAGGGATGACTGTGACTAGTAATGTCCAGGCAGGACTGTGTCTGCCTTAATAAATGGCCAGGAGAAATACCCCTCTGCATTACCTGCAATGACACTGGTGCTAGAGATATTCTGACTAGAAACAAGAAACAGATTTAACACTGAGAACATTTAAAGGTTGTAATTTCTTGTTAATTTCTGTCAATTTTAACATCAAGGCAGAATATTTGTGCTCTGGTTAGACAACAGCTAGTGCTGGGCAACCCTGTGGTGCTTTATGCAGGAGGTGATACTGCAAAGACATGATTCTCTCCAGCCTTCTTGTGAACAACGAATATGTACATCTATAAATGACAGATACTGGAGGTGAATAGGAAGAACGAATGCAGCTCTCCCTACACCTCCAGAGCAGAGGGAAATGCTTTTATTCTTCTCCCTGCAAAATGGAAGTCCAGTTTGAAGGATCTTCAGGTTCAATGCATTATATATCAGGCACTGCCAATCACTGACCTTATCACTTACTCAGTACTCACTTAGGGGAGGTTTAGGCTGGGTATTAGCAGAAGGTTCTTCACCCAGAGGAACAGGCTCCCAAGGGAAGTGGTCACAGCACTGAGCTTGACAGAGCCCAAGAAGCATTTGAACAATGCTCTCAGACACATGGTCTGATTTTTGGTCTTGTCCTGTGCAGGGCCAGGAGTAGCACTCATAATCCTTGTAGGTGTCTTCCAACTCAGGATATTTTAATGAATCTATGAACACATTTTTAACAAGGAACAGATATTCAACATTTCTCTCCAAACTTCAGTGTAAAGCTTTTACAGGCATAACATATCAAGTTCTCTGAATTTGAATAGAAGAAAGGTAGGAAAAATACCCATCCTTATTACTCAGTTTGATGATTTAACACCACATCAGAATTTGAATTATTTGAGCAGCTGTACATTAATTTTTTAATCGCTCACCCTGAAGTCTGCATAAAATAGCTGTTCATAAGCTTTAGAGAGAAGAGAAAGATTTTGTCCACATAGTGCAATGAAGTTTCATAAGAAGCTTCCCAGCCTCTCAATGACTATTCCAGAGAGCAGCATTAATATACCACTTCTGGGTTATGACTGGCAAATTACAGACACATTCCATATCTCTATCCAGATCTGCTCCTCACTAGTCATTGAACCGGCTGAGAAATGGTTTGCATTTGGGAGCTGGCACATGGCTGAAGGGAACAGATAAAGCTGGGTGCATGGGTTTGTTCAGCAATATGAACCTGGAGTGAGCTCCTCTGGAGCTGGCTTTAATATCCCTGTGCAGCACAGAGACTGATGGAATGAAAATTGAGAATGCAAACCTTTTATAGCAAAAGATCTGTATCATTTGCTGGACAGAGTGCAAAGATGTATCCAGCATTTTAATATTGATAAATAATATAAGAGAATGAAAGGTCATATTTGTACAGAAAGGAACAGCAGCCTTGAAAATGCTAACCTTGAAGGTACCTGCAAAGCAGCTGTTAGAGTGAATAACAATTATAGTGAATAATCCTCTTCTGTAGAAATGCTGTGACTCAAAGTGTTCACATACCAAATACATCAATGATGCATGAACTGGCATTATGATTACCAGGCCATGACTGGAATAATGGGATAAATACTTCTTCTCATCACACTCCAGGTATCTCACACTATGCATCTAAGAAATTAAAAGCTCAGATCAGTTGCACTGTATGCAAATATTTGCCCAAACTATCCTTGTACCTCCGGTTCTCCATCAGTTAAAGACTGGTAAACATCTTTGTGTACTGAGCATGAAAGAATTATGGGAATACAAATGCTGACTATTTGATTTGATAAGGTGCATTATGTTTTCCCCTTCAAATACACAGTAGGTTTCGTCTCTACTCCCTATATTTTTATTTTTGTCATTGAACTCATGTTCATTTTTACATGAATGCTTTGTTCTTCAAGTATATTATAGATGATGTGCAGATTCCTGTGGTAATGACCTCAACCAAGCAAACTAGTATCTGAAATGGTAGCTACATAGCCATGTTAATAATTTATATGCCACTGTTTTTGTAAAGAATAACCAAACTGATTAATCTTTTCAGGGCATGACAACAAAGTGCTTACAATACACAAAAGGAACTACAATAAAATGTTCATTTTAGGCTCTCAGTAACAAAAATGCATAAAGAATGCTGATGGAGAATTGCAATGCCGTGATACAAAAGGGGAAATTTACATCGTATTAGAAAACCTATCAAAAGACTTGATGCCAGATTTTATCTTGTAGATTGAATTTTTAGGAAAAAAGTAAGTGGATCATGGGAAATAATAAAATCAATCAGTTAATGCATGTTATAGTTCTTATAATGGATGATGACTCTGCTGATACGACATAAAGCCTATGTCATGTATGTGAGTTGTCTACACAGGACAGGGATTTGTGCTTGTTACTGCCTTTCAGCCATTAGATGTCACTGTCAAGCCCACTGTCATTACTGGTGCACGGAGCCATAACTCATGAAATCCATCTCCTTCCACCAGCTCTCTGCCTTTGATCCTTCTCAGGTGAGTGTGTCAGCACTAGTTGCTATTATGTATCACTAGGTGATTTCAAGGCATCTTATTCATCAGACTGTCTTTCCAAGCCTCTAACTTATTTTTTCAAATCTCTGGCTGTAGTGGCCTCAATATGATAGTCAAGCAACCCTGCCCAAAGTTCACTCTAATCCAATATGAAATCACTAAGAAATGCCCATAGAATTCGAAACACTGATGTGAATTCTGTAAGAGGATAAAGAAAAACTTTTTCCTCATGGAATGTGCAAGGACAAAGCTACACCAAAATACTAATGTAACCTATGTAACTTATCAGTATTTGTGAACTTCTCTGTATCACCAGAAGATAAAGCTAAATTTTGGCAAATAACTGGGAAAAGCTAACATGAATGGTTGAATGGTCAGTATTAAATAGCATTTACCTTCTGTATCTATTATCCCCTGGGCGTCTGTGATGATTGAAGTATATGATATCTAAACAAGCAGCTATGCTTGATAATTGTACCATAAATAAGAGCTTGTGTTAATACCTACTTCTAGAAGAGTTTTCACACAAACAAGAGATTTTCTTATTTTGACAAAGGGAAAAGTTTTATTTATGTAGATAAGTAGTTGCACTGATTTTGGGAGGATTATTTATCTGCGTTTGATTGACCCCTAATCGTGCAGCCACAGGGTGCTGCAGAGTGAACGAAGATCCTGCTGACCAAGGTGCAGCACAGCAGTGCAGTATCGATAGCAAAGGTACAATATTAATTGCATTTCTGTAACTTCCCTTGTCTAAGTACCACCAAGCACTTTACAAATGTTAACTAACAAGAAGCCTGCCCATGCTCTTTTTGAAGTCAATGGCAGCTTTCCAGATGTCCTCAAAGGGAGCAGGCACAGGCTCCAAGCCTCATAATAATGTAAAAGTAGGTTAAGGATCTCTGTGTTCACTGGAGAAGGGAGGGATAGCAAAGCTGAGGAACAGAACCCAAAGGGCTTTTCTCTAACTGTAGGGCTGCCTTTCTTTGGAAGAAACTGTAATATAATTTATTGTGAGACCACAAAAAGAACCATAAAGAAGGACCTGCTCACAAAGGCTTAAACTGGTGTTGCCTCAAAATGTGACCTTTTTCTTATTTCAATAACAACAACCAGAGACAAAGCTGGGCTTCCTGGCATATCCCTCTCCAATGACTACAATGGCCCCACAAAAAGCTTCTCCTTGGAAAAGCATTTTTCTTTCCCTCTGGGACGTTCTCTACTGAGGTATAGGGCATTTCTAGAAGTCTACATCTGCCTCTATGTTTTCTGTGCCCATGACTGACCTGTTTGCACATCAATGCTCTTGATTTCTTGAGCCACGATAAGTAATCTTAAAAGGAACAGAGTCAGTATTTGCACCTGCAGTCTTCAGCACTTCCTGGTGGCTGTCCTCAGCACTGATTCCCATTTCATCCAAGGGCTCTGGCATCTCTTCTTCATTCAAATTCTCCCCGGCAGTGATGCCACTTTTGTATCATGTGCAGAGGTCCTCAGGGAAGCACAAGGGTCATGACTCTGCTGCCAGCTGTAGGCTTAACCACCCCTTTGGCAAAGACAAAAAGCATTTAGTGACATGACACCATTTCAACAGTAACTCGAATACAGTCATACAGAGGATATTATCAGAGACAATAAATGAAAGGGGGGAATTTCACGGACTAATTTAATGTTGTTTCAAAAAAAAAAAAAAAAAAGGCCCAACAATGTATGCAAAGAGAAGGAACCAGAAAATAGCCTGTAGTAATTTTCCTCTGGTCTGCCTATATTTTAGAAATTGAATTAATTTTTTGTGAATGATGATGCCAGGGAGCCTACAGCCTATTTCCAGCCAGCTATCCATCAAACACCCATGTGACATTGGAAAAATATGTATGAAGGCACTGGAAGTTCCTGTGATGCCATGTGTGTTACATCGTTCGTGTGGTTCAGCAGGGAGAGCAGCAGTAGCAGGTACCACCATAGATTAGATATACCAATACAGATTAGACTATCTGGACCTTACAGAAGACATCTTCATAGAAACTTGTCCCTGCTTAGCTGTGTGCAGAGGGAAGCAAGGCTCATAAGTATTAAGCACCATGTTGTGATTCATCCACACAAGGGGATTTAAATAGGCATTTTTTGTGCATACAGACAGGACCATCTTCCTACCTTACTAGTCACATAATTCTTTTTCTTTTTATACATTCTAAATGGCATCATCTTTAGAGATGTAAAAGTTACTTATCTCTGCAACATGACCTCTCCCCCCCAATTCCTGGCCACATTTGCTGTCTGCCTCTCAGTTTGCAGTCTGCTCACTGTCCATCTTCATTGACTTTTCCCCCACACCACTGCAAGATTAGAACACCACGGGAAATTAAATGCAGTGCATATAAATCATGTTTATTGTTGCCTCAGATACAGAAAGATAAGAAGAATCAATAAAAAAGGAATGATGACGCACAGTTTTATTAGTATACTCAGTTTTTCATGAGCTGAGTCTTCATAAAGCAAATGGTTTAATTGGGCCACTGAGATCTTGATGAATTCATATATTCCTGGCTATTTATCTTCTGAAACCTCTGTTTCTGCTTTTCCATTGCACTGAAAATCATGAGGGAAAGAACTTTACTACTCTCAGAGAACCTGACAAATTTCTGAAGGCTAGAGAGGTTTGTGAAGGCAGAATTCATCTTAGCCACAGTACCCGAGGCAGAGAAGTGGTGCTCAGGTCTCCAAGCAGCCTTAGCTGGGGAGGAAGTGAACTGCCAAAACAATAAACAGAACCAATGGTTTAGATGACTGAACTATTGTCCTTCTGTCTTCTCCCCTCACAAATCATAAAAAATCCCATTGTCAAAGGAACTACAATTTCTCTCTAACTATAGGATCAATTGATGAGAAGAACCTTATTTTGACTGTGCCTCATGAGTATTGGTCTTTTATCACAATCTTTGATAACTTTATTTCTATGAAAGATTCATTATCATATTTAAACCTGTTGCTACTTTTTTTCTGGAAAATGCTATTCAAATACAGGTTAATCTATGCATATCTGAATATGAACTCCACACAATCACCCCTAATAAAATCAGATGCAAATGTGTTTCCTTGCTTACAAGATAATGCTTAACCATGGTTTTCTTTTGGTAGCAAACGGGAGAATTTGTTTTCTTGACTGCTTCATACACTTCACCTACATCCTTTTGAGTTGTTCAGACTGTATCTCATTTTTGTTTCCCTCCCAGAAGTAATCCTTTGTTCTCTGCAGTGTTGTGCAATACCAGGTGTTTCTCTCTGGAACACATAATGACCAAAGGCAAAGGCCACTCTCTAGCCTTGCCCTAAGAGACAAAATTTCTCTTTTGACTTTTTAGAAGAACATCCCACAGATATCAAGCAGCCCCTTAGGTTATGGATAAACTCTTTTCTCATGAGCTAACAACTGGCATGAACTCTGGAAGCAAAATCTCCCAAAATAAGAGAATATTCCACTTGCACCCCCAACGCCTGAGGAGCAGGTATTTCCTCCCTTGTTCATTGAGATAAATGGGCCCATGTTTCCATATAACTTTATAGATCATTCCCACCTGAGTATTGGATCTGCCTTGTAACACTGCCAGTCATGAGCTCCCTGCCCTGGATTTCCCAGTTCAGTGACAGGCAAATGGTGCAGAGCAAACCTCTAGTGTATCACCCTGACAGTTGATTTACCACTACCAAACTGAAGGGCAAATAGAAGCATCAACAGTGATGGTTATAAGCGGTGGTGCTGTCAGTATGCCTTTCCATGGGGCTGGTCTAGTCTCTGCATTTCTCTAATCATTTCTGGGAAAATGGCTTTTATCATCCCAAATTTCTGGTTGTCTCTTTATTGCCTCATTCATTGCTTTTACCACACAATATGCACTCCTGTTTAATACTAGAATAAAAGCGAGCATTGCAGTTATATTGGAAGATATTACTGGTGAAAGGTGTTAAAACCCATCTGAATTACATGAGGCATGCACTGGAGTCTGTTACACTGGAGTAACACACTGGAGTATGACTTACCTGCCTTGGGGGATGGAGTCAGTCACTGGGTAGTGACGGGTTGTGATTTATGTCAGGTAGCACTGAAAACTCACAGCTTGTTTTTCAATCACATTTTATATCTGATTTTTAGCTGTGCTTAGAAAGCAAAATTACACAGCTATTCTAACACAAAAGCAACATTTTCTTCTCAATAGTAGGAGAGCTCAGTAGATTCCCCTGGCTGTCTGACAGTGGTTTGAAAATGACCTAAAGTGGATTGAAGGGCTGAAATGACTCCAAATGTACAGCATTTATTTAATGCCAGCAAAGGAAGTGTACAGCTTTGTTAACTTGATTTCCATTCTTTCTGCTAAGGATCCATGAACATTGCCAGTGGAAAAGAAAAAAATTCTGTAATGCCAGGCAGGACAAGTGAACACTGAATTCTGTGCTGTCAATCCAATCCAACATACTGAGTGGCTAATTCAAAATAATGCAGAAAGATATGAATGGAATAATTGAAGAAAACACCTAAAACACACATAGAAAAGTGATAGCAAATGCAATTCACTGTAGCTAAATTGTTGCACTTAGAGCAAATGGCTTGTACTGATTACTTCAGGGCACTGGCAGCAAGTGAAGAGAACACACAGATGACTTAAAATACTGAAAACAGCAACAATTCCAGGTGACCTGTAAGAGCCAGCAGTGGGAATTGGACTTCAAAGTAAATTCCAAGTTAAAGAAGCAGATGAAAGGAAGTGTGCTCTTCAAATTAAAGCACACAGTAGGCATCAAGGTACCCCCGTTGATTTTTACTGACACTAGAACAAACTAGTGAGTATCCAAAAAAACCTGTCCAATGGGAGTTATATGGGCAAACAACATAATAGTTTTTAAATTGATTTGATTAATTTATAAAAGGAAATATGGGAGGTGGTTGTCAAATAAAGCCAGAGACTGGCTTAGCAGAGGTAATACTTGCTACTCAGCATTCCTCTTATACTTCAAATTTCCTATCTCAAAGCAGATGCAGCTCTAATATGAAGAGATATTGATACCAGCCTTCTCAATGACACAATCAGTGTAACTTGTCCCTTTCTGGAATTTAACAACCATAAAAAAGGAATAAAATGAGGAAATAAGCTTTCTGCCTTGTGTTTACAGTGTCCTACCCTAGCAAACCCTTCCTGGCTGTACAGTCCTTGCCCCTTGTCCTACACAGCCACTCCCCAGTTCCTTGATCTGGGTTTTGGTTACATAGTGAGTCAATGGGCTTAGTAAATCAGCATAAACCATTACACAGTTTTATTACACACATGCATTATCAGATTAGGTTCATGCTGAGTGCCCAAATTCATGCTGATTTACATATTCTTGGCACTATCAGACTGACTCCATCAATGTTTGTAAAGTGCTATGCACCTGCTGTACGGAAAGAACTGTACACATGCATTCAGTAGTAATTACTATTGTTTATCTGTAAACAAAAGTTAGCATTTAGACCTGAATTCCTGAGTAATTTTGTGTTCAATCTAGAGGTTTCCTTCAAACCACTGAAAAGAAGATAAAAAAGTAATACTAAGGACAATGATTTTATGGTAGTGTCAAAAGTACATAATTAGGTTATATGTTAAATTAAGAAATCTCAAGCTTATAATTGGTGGGAAACAAGGATGTAGTCACGTAGTGAAAACGTGCTGGATGAATCAAGATGATTGTGTACTTGGTATCCCTCTGCCATGCATTTGCTAGTTGCTCCCTCTGCCATACCTTGGGAAGGACCAGTCTGCTCCACAAACAGCCCACTCAGGACATGCCTCCCTTCCTGGGACACTGCAATAGCTATACAAATAAAGAAAAAAGTGTGTTCAGTTTTGTTATGCTTAAAATCTTGCTTATGGGCAAAAAAAATAAATGTTCCATATAAGTCCTTATATTCCTTATAAGGTGAGAATTTATTATTAGTATAATCCAAATCTTCAAGCTTAATTTAGGAATCAACATTAATCTAGATCTAAATATTACAGAAAAATGAAGAATAATCATGTGAGTAGGATATTTATACATGGACAAAGTTACAGTAATAGCAATCTTCCTTTAGGGTCTAACTATATGCATTTACATCTTTGTCTTTCTTAATTGGTCTGTAGGTCCAAGTAACATCCAAATTTACTATACATGATCCTATGTATGTGTGTTACAGACTATCCCTTTGTTCTCTTTGTCCCTCCTAAACCCAGCTTTGTCCAGCTCCAGGTCTACAGGGTCTTTCAGCTGAGCATTACAGAGCTGTTTTATGGCTGTGGGGTCAGCGCCAGCCTGTGTCCCATCTCTTACCACACACCCCACCTGCACACCTCTGCACTGCATTCCATGTCTCCACTTCTCTGTGCCTCCACCACTGTACCAGCCCTGTATTGCTCTACAGGACACTGTGGTGTCAGAGTTGTAATCATCTCTTTCTACTCAGAACAACTGCTTGTTACCTCTGTCAATATAAAACTATTGGTCTACCACCAGAGAAGTGAAACACATCCAATACAGATACCTGGTCAGTGACAGAAATTACTGCTCATCTAAGTGGCAGGTCAAGAAAAGCTCAGGCAGTGCCTGAGGCCCTGCAGGCTCAGGACGAAGCTGATGACCTATTACTGGCCGTGGCAGTGCTGTGTTGCAGGGCTGCACAGTCACAAATCTGCCTGACAGTGCTCCAGCAGCTCCACAAACACTGCTGTGGCAAGCCCTTCTGGAGCACACACCAGTAACTGATGCTCAGCTGGGCTGGGTGTGAGGTCCTGCTCATGCCTCTGTCCAAACCACCCCGGGAAGCCGCCCTCTGTGCTCCTATATTTGCTCTGTGGCGTAAGGGCAGCCTGACTCAGGGCACTCAGATTTCACTCCTACGCCTGCTTCAGCTGCTGTTCCCATTTCATCCTGCTCATTTGCACCGTGGCTGCAGAAGAACCACAAGCTGCTGGGATTTAAGCCAGTACATCCTTTATTCGCCATCCCCAAATCTCCCGCTCTTTAGCCTTTTGGACAAACTTCCCTATTACCCTGCTTTACTGAGGCAGTGTTGTACAACTCTATGTTTGGCCTACAGCCCCTCACTACCAGGGGCTGCCCCAAGGTGCCAGCCCAAGCCCTACATGTTCCTGATATAGAGCTGACCAGTAGGAAGGGTGCAGTCAAATTCTGGTCAGATCCCAGCAGGGACACAATGGGCCTCATGACTTCAGCTGATATATTAAGCACATTGCAGCAATGCCATTTTGAGGGAGGGTGCACATAGCAATTCGACGGGAGCATCAGGCAACTTCCTTGCAGTCTTTGCTAAGAAGAGCCCAATAATGTGCTTATGTTGCCTTCCATATAGAACTTTCTGCAATCCTCTTTGTTTTCACAAGTCACTCTTTCAAAGAAGCCAAAACTGGGAGGAGAATAGAAAGGCATGACATGAAATGTTACTACAACATAAATGTGGCCAGTTGTCCTAACACACAGTCTGGAGCAACTTCCTAAACAAACAGTTCCTTGGATGCTAGAAGAATTATTGGTGGACCTGGTGCACTGGGAAAAATGGTTACAGTCTACAGTTAGAAATGGAAGAAACCAAGTAAGGTTTATGGCTGCTGCTTGCATGGATGACTGTCAACAGGAGGGGTTTTTATACACATAAACTCAACAGTTGTATCACTTTGAATTCCCATAGTGTTGGGTTTTTTAAATGATGCAATAAAGCACATTCCAGCAATTGCCACAAAAGGTTAAAACATTTTAAAACATGTCATTATGTGTATAAAAATTCAAATTGCAAAAAAGGCTGGTTTTGTCATGGTTGCAGCACTTGCAGCGCTGTGTGGCCAACTCATGCAAAATAACTTTCAGAAGCAGCTGATAGCTTGTGTTTCATTACTTGGTTTGAAAGCTGCCTCCAGCCAGGTGTGGAATAGTGATCTACAAAGGAAACAATCTCATCCAGTATTTTTCCCCTGAAGGAAACTGCCTTGGATACTTGTTAGCCAAATTCTTCACAGTGAGACATTGTTCATGGATCTGCTGTTTCAGAACCATGATAATGGGCAGTAGCTTCTCCAACACTGTCTCAGTGATGCCTGCAGAACTGTTAAGTCAACCATCTTCTTAAACCTCTCTCCAAAGTTAATTTACACCAATGATATCTGTTTTCATAGAGAGCGTCCCCTAAGTGAGGATGGTTTGTGGCGTGTGGTAAATGCTGCAATCTATACTTCACTAATAACAATCATCATCATCTGCATAAGGACAGTGCTTGTGAATCAGTCTAAGGAGAAGCGTAGTAAAGTTAAGTTGTGATTTAGCTTTTCAGTTGTGAGGGTGCATTAGTGGGTGACATTTGTTAACACTAAAAGACACCAGGGGTCTGCACTGGTGATCTGTTTCAGGTGAAAGTTGTCCCAGGCAGTGCAGCAGCCAATGCTTTTTGGCAAGGGTCCCTTTGAGCATTAACAGTTGTAGAGCTGTACCATAGGATATCCTGGTGATAAACTGCATGCCATTCACTTCTGCCTCCGTGGCAGATGAGTTGTCCTTGTGGGAATGTGGGTTGGCAAGTATCATTCAAAAAGTAGTTACTTCAGATTGCCACTCTTCCAAATCCATATATATAAAGGGATAATTGACAATATTTAAAGGAGAAAGCATTTTGGGCAATGGATATGGTCAATTAATAGTGCAATTTCTCATTTTACTAACATATTATGTTTCCATAAGGCTATTTTAAAACTTTGCACAGCCTGAAGAGAATGTTCAGGCCATGCAGGCCTTGGAGATTTCCCCTCTTCTCCATTCAGGGATCTCTAAGATATTTATATCATCATTGGGTTGCCCAGGCTCTAAGAAAGTCAAACAGGCCCAAGGCTAAGGTGCTAATTATCTGTTTAGTCAGATTAATGCCAAGAGGCAAATCACTTCCATCGGAAGTCAGTAAGCTTGTAAAAGTGACTTAAACAAAGCAACAAATAACAAAAAGCACTTTCTCACAATATTGTCACCTTGATACATTTTACCAGAAACCTCTGAGGTCTGCTGAGCTCAAAGGGGAAATGACACAAAATAAAACTAAATCTGCAAACTGCGATCCTGTAATGTGGAAGTAATTAATTCTCACCTTGAAAATGCAGGTCTTGCTATCTGAAAGGGAATGCTGAAGGGAGTGGTTTTTCCCCTTGCAAACGCTGTAAGAATGAGGACTATGAGTACATGGTCACCACAGTGTGAGGCCAGTAGAAAGTGTACCTCTATACCCACATTAAGAGGCAAAAATCACAAAAATTATTGCAGGCTGGTGGGAATTACAAACCCCATCAGAGTTCTTGGAAGATAAATCCTTTGGTGCACACAGACCACAAACACTTTGAGCACTGGCTCAGTGCTGAAGGTTCATAAACACTCATGCAAAAACAACAATGTGTGCAAGTCCTAGCACTGGCACTTTTTCCAGGTTCTGAGAAGCAGCTCCTACAGACACAAGGACATATGATCCTCATTTCACAAGTTCCCCTCCAGATTCAGAGGCAGGCATCCCAAACTCGTCTGAATCTTTGTTCTGTTGCTTCTCAGAGAACAAAAAAGACAAAGTTGAACATGTTATGAGATGCTTATGTGATCTTACATAGTGGCCAGGGAACCTCATTAGTCCATGCCAAATGAAGAAGAAATCTACAGGAAAAGAAAACCCTCAAATGAAGAAGAAATTACAAATCACGGCCCAGTCCTAACATTTCAGAAGTTGAATTTTGGTTTGTTTGCATACATTATCACAGTTTAAAAGTACATTTACTTTTTCTTGGAAATCTGATGGGGGTCCTTAAATATTTTCTTGTACGTTTTGAGAATTTCGTACAGTTCTCTGTTTAAACATGTCACACTCCTCCCCACAATAATCAAATGCTTGCCTAAAGATGTCCAAAAATTAGTCTGTGACAAAATACCCTGGGCAGAAGAACAGACACAGACACTAGAAGCTTAAGCAAATACAGACCACCCAGCCTGCAAGAAATGAGGATGTTGCGAGGTATTTTGCTACTTAACACTGTACATGCTTGCAGGCAACTACTCACTGAAGTATCTGTAAAGAGCAGGGAATGTAACAGGTTCAATACTAATTTCACTAGTGCCTCTTGGTTTAGGTCAGCACGACTTAGGTGACTGTTCTACACCTGTGGAACTCTGTTACCTTTGAACAACTAAGAATGTTCTGCACATCCCATATTGTGTCAGGTTGCTTTCAGGCCACACCAGTTTCCCCTAAACTGAAAGTTGTGGCTATAGGTTTTGGCTGTCAAGGAGGTGAGTGCTTACTTGTTTCAGAACATGTTGAAGCAGAGCCTTCATTCAAATGGGTGCTTGTGCATGTTCCCTAAGTCTCCTAATCCTGCTGCACAAAGGAATACTACTGTTTGAGGCTAACTTGGCTCTTTCAAATAGCGCAGCCAAGGGGATATTTGTAGCCTGTAACTAGAACATTGTAAAAACTAGGTAATATTTCAGGTGTGTTCCTGATGACATGATTTAGCTATTGAGTCTAATAGTTGGCTTGCTGACACCAGTCCAGGGGAGCCAATCTCTACCATTTCTTGGCTGAGACGCTACAGATTTGAGGCAGGTTATCCTGCTCTGATAGGACCACAATCTACAATATCTGTACTACTTTCTTCCTTCCTGCTTTATCTCCTCCTTGGTGCTGCAATGCCTCTGTGCAATAAGTCTGTGCATTGTTTCCCAAAAAGAAAACATGACTTGCAGAAATAAAGAAGATCCATGTTTTTATTGCTGTTTTATTTTGGTGTGTTTTTTTTGTTTGTTTGTTTGTTTTAATATATGGCAATAAGCAGGAAAGTCAAACTGAGTAAAGTGCAGACTTTGGAGGACTAAAATAGCCCCTAGCTTCAAGCTAATAAAAAAGCACAAATCACTTTCCCAAAGAGAAAACGTTGTTTTATTGGATCCTGTAGGAAACTAGAAATGCTCCTCACAGGAAAATACAGTCAAAAAGCTCCAAGCAGCACAGCATGCAGATGGCTATTATGACCTCACATAAGTTTCAAAAAGCAGAGTGAGATAAAAAAAAAAAAGAAGATTTGCACTCTCCAACTTGCAGGACAAACCGAAGTATCTACATGAGCAAGGGGAAGAACGATGCAATTAAGCAGCACAGACTTTTCAGTGTCTTCAATACAAGCACATCTGTCAACAGGCTTTTTCATGTCAGGTATAAACCACATCACATACATATTCCTCTATAGTGCTGCAAAAAATTACATATGAAATTTTGCCTTTTTTTTTTTTTTAAGGATCTTTGTGTGGAATTGTATACCAGAGACATTTGTTGCAAAGATTGAATTGATTAGTGTTTTCAATGTGATGTTATGCAGCTTTATCTCTGTTAAATATACATGCCTCTGTGAAGCCTCAGTGGTTTAACTGATTTTCATGGCATTTCTCTCTTTCTACTGTAAAATTTTTGAGCAGGAACCATGCCTTTTTATTTATTTATATAGAAGCATCATGCTGGAAACTCTGCTGCTCCTTTTCCAGTTTTAAGAAAGAGATCATCAAGGAAGCAGATGGCTGAGAAGTGCATGTCCAGTCTTTATCATCTTTCTCAAACACACAAGCATCCATCTGTTACTGAAAAGAGGAGGGAAAGTCTTTGCAGTTGTTCTGGACAGAATTAATTGCATGTTGGCCAAAAAGAGACTATTGGAGCCCATCATGAAAGCAAAGGAAGTTGTTGAATCTTTGCTAAGGCCCACAGAGCTGACAGTGCAGATCCAAGAGAAGTGTCTGAATTGTTGAAGAATGGCTGTAGAATCTCTCATCCAAGAGATAAACTGAAGCTTAAGTATGGTGTGTCTCCAGGTATGTGACATGCCATGCCCCTCAAGGAGATGGGAGGGGAAATACAGAACACATAGAAAAAAAAAAAGAAAGGGGAAAAAAAAAAGAAAAAAGAAAAAAAATGAAGAAAAAAAGAGAAAAGAACTTAATTCAGAGTAGGTATAGCCACAGCTAAGAATAAACTGCAGGAAAAGGAGTGATTTACTGGAGTACCATGCATAGCACTGTCCAAAACATGCCACTAGACCAGACAATTTGAAAATCCAGAAAGTATATGTGGGCTACTAAACAAAGATGCAGTAAAACAGTGGAGAGAAACACCTCTATGCTATTTCCCCTTTACTTAATGACATAGTTGCACATATATGTAAAAGCCACAACTTGCAATTTCTTGGACTTGGCAGTTGAACAGAGTTCTTCAAACACACATTAAAAATACAAGACTGTGCATGGTTGAATAGGGTTTCCCAGCAGGCTCCTTGAATTAACAGATTTCAACAGAAACTGAGAAGGATTTTTAATTACTTTTCCATGCAAAGGTCTCTCTACAATTGGAAATCCCAATCTGGAGGATGCCTGTTAGGAAATTAGTGTAGAGTATAGAGTGCCAAAAGGAACTGTCCAAGTCTGTTCTGCAAACATTTGTTTGTTTATATGTATTGCACTCCTGACATGCAAAAATCCTGTATTCTTGAATAGAAAATCCCAGCCGTATGTATCTTGAGGCTTTACCTGGTTTCTTAAGCTCTTATGCTCCATTTGTAAATGATGGAATTTATCTCCAACTTTTCTGACTACCCTGATTTGAGAGAATCACGGAAGAGTAATAGTTGAATCATGAAGGGACTTCATCAGAATGTCTAGTTCAGACCCTACCCTGCTCAAAGATTAGTCAACTACAGCAGGCTGCGTGGGACCTTATCCAGTTGGATTTCAAGTGTGTTCAGGGCTGAAGACTCCACAACCCCTCTGGGCACTTGCTTCAGTGTCTGACCATCCTCACTATAAAGAAGTCATTTCTTATATTTAAGTGGAATTTCCTGTCTTTTGATTTGTGCCCATTGCCACTTGTCTTTTCTGTGCAGCAGTGAAAAGATGCTGGTTGCATGGTCTTTTACTACCTTAATTCCTACTGGTATTTACACACATTGATAAGGTCTACCAAGCCTTCTTTCCTCCAGGTTAAACAACTCCAGCTTTCTCAGCTCCTGCTTGTATGACACATCCTCCATTCTCTTAATTAGCTTTGTGACCCTTCACTGAACTTTCTCCCCTATATGCATTTAGCTCTTGTGCTGGGGAGCCCAGAACAGGACACAGGTCTCAAGGTGTGGTCTCACCAGTGAGTCACTAGAGAGGAAGAATCACTTCACTTGACTTACTGGCAATGCCCGGATGTTATTGGCTTGCTTTTTTGCAACTGCACATTGCTGGTTCATGGTCAACATCTTGTCCAGCAAAAACCTTCAGGCCTTTTCTGCAAAGCTGCTTCCCAGGTTTCAATGTGTACTAGTGAGTGGGGTAAATCCTCACCCACTGCAGGACATGGTGTGTCCCTTTGTTGAATTTTATGAGGTTCATGAACAAGAGTCAGCCCATTTCTCCAGCCTGTCAGTGTCCCTCTGAATGTCAGTGCATCCATCTGATCTCAACCACTCCTCTCAACCTTGCATTGTCTGGAAACTTGCTGCAGGTGCACTCTGTCCCCATCATCCAGGTCCTTAATGGAGACAATAAATAGCACAGACCCTGGTATCAACTCTCATGGTACTGCATGACTGCATGAATGACTGGCCTCCAGCTGGACTTTGTGCCCAGCCCAGCCCTTTGAGCGCAGCAGTTCATTCAGTTTTCAGGCCACCTCACTGTTCATTTATCTAGTCTGCACTTCATTAGTTTGTCTGTGTGGATGTTACAGGACACAACATCGAAAGCCTTGCTAAAGCCAAGCAAACAATGTGCACCACTCTCCTCTGACATGCAAAGCCAGTCATTTTACCACAGAAGGCTACCAGATTGGTCAGGCAAGGTTTTCTCTGTTTATATCCGTGTTGACTCCTAATCATTCTGACCATGATATATTTGAAAACAATTTCCATGAGGATTTGCTCTGTTACCCTCCTAGGGATTTAGGTGAAGCTGACAAGCTGTTGTTCCCTGGATTCTCCTTCTTGCCTTTCTGGAGTACAGGTGGGATATTTGCTTTCTTACTGTCCTCAGGAACATTTTCTGATTTCCACAACCTTCCAGATACAATTGAGAGCAGCCCTGCATGCATGGTTGAATCCCACCAAATCCTACAGACTTGTGTACGCTCTATTTGTTTAAATGTTTCCTAACTCAATCTTCCTCCTCCGAGGTTAAGCCTTCAGAGCTCCAGACTTTTCCACTGATCTCCATGGCCTAGGATACCTGAAAGCAAATCTTACCAGTAAAAAACAAAGCAAATTATTTAGTTCAGTGGTATAAATAATTCAGTTTTATTTAGCTGTAATATTTATTGTATCTGTGTTGGAAGTAGCAAATGAATACAGGCAATGACTGAGGGATGTCTCTTGAACAACCTGCATCTGAACAATATCTGTCTAAAACTACTGTGGTGAACGACATATGGACATTAAAAGATGAGCAAACGTTAGAAGTAGCTGAGGGCATTTTCCTGCAGAATCCTATTGTGATATTGGCAACATAAATCTGGACTAGAGAAAGAAAGAAGAATGATAAATCTCTCACAAAACTGTAACAATATTTTAACAATCATAAAAAAGCCAGATTCCTCTTTATGAAAATAATAGAGGGAAAGCATTCTTTTTTTTTTCAAATAAAATTAATAACTTTTATACCTAAATATGGCAGATAATGCAAGAATGAAAGCAATCATCTTCATGCCTTCAAGAACTGAATTTTGAAGTTTCTGATCGAATTCCTGTTATTGTATTGTTAAGGAAGTGGCCTTGTTCACTGAGCTAAAGCAACACTGGAAGAACTTCCTGTTTAAAACAGCAGGGAGTGCAGCCCTGAGAACATCAATCATATGGCTCATGGTATTAACTTGACTGGAGTATTGCAGGAACAGGGCTCCAGTCAGCTTCAAGGGTCCCCTGCAGGGTTATAAACGGCAAGATCCTGAAGTTAGTATTTCTTTGCTGTGACACAGCTCTCTAATAGAAATGAGTACAGTCAGGAAGAGATGGAACAACTTTACAGCACTAGGGAACTGGATCAGTGGTTTGGCATTCTCTCTCTCCCTAGCATCTTTCAAAAAGGTGCAAAACTTTGAGAGGTCAATTACATAATAACCTACCCATAAGTTTCTTCCACAGAACAGATAATAGTTGCTTAGCTCAACAACGAAAAACCCAAGCCTTAAAGATTTATATCCTTTGTGATTTTAAATTATCTCTACTGCTGCTGGTATTTTTAAAATGCCTTTAAGGCGGCTTTTATTTTCTGGTAGTGGATTCCACAGAATAGCTATGTGCTTTTAAATTTGTTGTCTGTTCTACATTCTTCCAAGAAATTTCTAGACAAGGAGATACAGTAGTCCTATGAAATCTTTATTACTCAATTCTTTATTAAAACTAAATGTAATAATAATTTGTCAATAAAAATATCAAAACTAACTAGGAGCAGGATGATCAAAACAAGCAGCGATGTCAGACAGATTTGCTCTCTACAACAAAGATCTGTGGACAAAACATCGTGAAATGGACTATTCTGACCTCCATAACAGTTGGTGTTATGAACAGATTTTGTTATATGCAGACATATATCCTAATCCTCGTAGAAGTGAAGAAGGTGCTACCGACTCGAAGCAAGAGATGTAATATTGCCTTTCCATTCAGGCTGTTTAATCATTCATGGTCCTAAATATCCACTCCCAATCAAAGTACAGTTTAGAAACATGACATTTACTATCATCATAAATATCAATTTCGAAAATCATGCAGGAGATACTAGGCAAACCCTACTCTTTCACACAGTGTAGAGGGTCAAAAGAATGAAGCACAGCAGGATAAACATACCTAATGTGATAATGATTTATCTGAACTGTCAAGGAAAAAAAAATTATATATATATGTATGTATCAATTTATATATATATCAATTGTATATTTACTAAAATGGTTCTTCAGTTTCCTAGATAGGTTTTCTGAAAGATAAATTTATATCCTAGAGTGTTTCAGGTTCACATAGTGCAATTTTAGAGAGAGCACTGCTTGACTGAATGGTTGAACTTTATGCAAATTGTTCACTTATGCAAGTAACACCATTTACATAAATGGGACACATATCTGAGCTTGTATATGACTGGAAGTAACTCTCAGAAACCTGAACACTGGTAAGCATCTTTGACTACTGTTCCCAGAACATCACTTATTAAAGTTTTGGGCATGTTTTTAGGAGGACTATGTTATTATGACTTATCTCACAAATTTGGAGAATGCTCACATGCTTGCAGAGGGACACTTAGCAGTCAGGACATCAAGCTAAGATACAACGAACAAAATGAAACCTCAGTGAAGTATTTTTATGCTCAGTGGGTGACAGTGTGAGGCTCTTGGTCCATTTCCTCTTGGATCTCTAGATCTCCAAGTTGAGCAGCCTGTCCTGCTGCTCTGAATAGCGAAGGCTCATCCACTAGAACAGATGGCAACAGCTTCTTGTTTGTTGCACAAAGCTAGAGAAAGACATTGGTGACACAGGTGAGTCCTACAACAGTTGCAGAAACATTCAGGCTCTGACTGAGCGACAAGTTCAATTGCACTGGGCTGTTCCTGGCTGCAGCTGACAGGTCTAACATCCCAAGTACCTACTTTCCACTCACCACCTGACACTCAACCTGATTCCGCCACACACGACTAGTTCTGGTCACTAAACAGTCTGTCAAGACCCACTGGCTGGCAAGGAGGAGGTCCCTGAAGCTGTGCTGACTGATGTTGTTAAGAGTCAGAATCAGCAAAGGAAGAATTTTAAGAGCAGGAGCCCCAACAGTATGTAGAGAAGAAGATAATAGGAATGATGAGAGAGGTGGGAATGAAGTGTTGCACGTCCAACCCTATTCTTTCCAGTGCTGATACGTACAATTTTTATAAAGAATTGAAAATTAATAGCAGACAATAAAACTAATAAGATGCATGAACATTGAAGATGTCTTATGACAGAAACTTAGAAAATGTTCCAAAAATAGGATAATTTAAACTCAAATGAACACACTAGACCAACACCAGAAACCCCTCAAGGAAAATTTCCTACTTTTTACTGAAAATAAATATGATCAGGATTGAACACGATAATGCATCAGAACAGGGAGAACCATCCCAAAGTAAGTAGCAATGACCATATGGACTGAGAAAGCTATTTAGACTGACCCAGTCTGGGGGGACAGAAAACCAAAATTCCATAGGTCTCCCTTTCTCTTCTTTAAATGAACTGTGAACTTGAGGCAACTGAAAGGAAAACTAGCATAGTTTTAAATTCCATTTTTATTATTTTATTACTTTGCACCCCCTCCTACATTTCAACCTTTGCTCTTAGAATAAACGCACTTTACTCCGGAAAGTCTTCTCATTGAAAACAACTCTAAAGCAACTCTGGGATGAATCATGCATATTATTATTTTAAAAACAATTAATTGAAATACAGAAGAGTCTTAGTCCTATCTTGTTGCACTCACCTAGGGCGAATGAGAACTGAGCTCTCTAAGTAGAAAGGTTCAGTTTGAGAAGCTGTTATATCTGATATCAAGGAAAGTAAGATCTCCCCTTTCAGCCAAGGAGACACGATACAAAGACACCCCAGAAACCTGGGAAACTCGTAAAAGCTGTTATTTCCAAGCCCTGCTGTTACAGTATGGCAGAAAATGAAATAAATTATATATCCACTGTACCTTTATTCATATACTTTTACTCTGAATATGGTTGGGTTTTTTATAGTTAAATCACTGAAAAAGGTAGACTTGCCAGTAGTAGTAGGTTCCTTGCAAGGTTATCATCAGCCTCTCCCATTCACTGTATTACCCACAGTCTATAATTAATATCTAATTACACTCAAAACAACTGTTCCTAAACTCATAGCTTTGAAGTTCATTGCTTTTCAGTTCTGAAAAAAGGGCTTCTGTTCCCTAAACTTTTCAATCACTAGAGTGACAACAATACCCCAACTGCACGTGGCACTACTTATTACACTCTGAAATGCTATACACTGTCAGTTTGTACTGTTTCTCCATACAGAATTTTTGAGTAGAATTTGCTCCGAAAAGGCAACTCACTCTTTTATCAGAGTAGCTTCTTGTTGAAGTCAGTTGGTTTTCTCAGGAAGTTTCTTCAGCAAGGAAGTTATAATTTCCAAGATTTGTACCTGAGAGTTGAAATTTACAGCTGAACAGTAAGCTTTAGTCAGCTTTCACTTCTTCTTTAGAAGCTGTGCTTAATTTTGTTAACAGACTCTCTGTTATAATTAAAAACCAATATGTTCTCATCTGAACGTGACTCTATGTTAATGACACACAATGATGTTTTTCCCCACAAGAGAATTTCTAAGTTTTAAACACTTAGAGGAAGTTGATTTAAATCAGTTTTATGATAGAATCTGATTGCTACCTTAGTAACAGAGAGGGTTGCTTGCTCTCAGAGAAGCTCTAAGATCAAAACAAGTCAAAAACCTGAAGTGAAAGTATTCTGCGAAAAGAGCCAAAGGGAGATTTTATCTATCTTATATCGAAACCATACAAAGGTATTTATATTTTTTCTAATAAGTAGAGAGACAAAAAAGTGTTCCTTGAACTGGCAATCAACAGTATCATAATGAAGAATTCCTACTAATATTAACAGGAATCACACTGAGTAGAAAATTACTAAAATATCAGAAATGGCTAATTAAAGATTATATTAGTTCAGAAAACAGCTGACGCATGTATCATGCTGTACAGAATATTTGCAGAGAGGGCATAAGACTTCTTTGGAGGAAGGGTGAGACAAAAACACAAATACCAAAATTTCAATAGTAATTTTTTTTAATGAAGAGTGTTTCCATTTGACTAGCATCAGCTTTAGCAGAAATATTCTTCTCTTTGCAATGAAGTCTAAAATATTTCAAGCTAAGCAAAGCCAGAAAGGTAAGGCTAAAATAAGACTTAACTGTGGAAAAGGGGTTAACTCTCTACAGCTAACACTGAAACTCATTTTCCTTTTCATTTATTTTGCTAAAAGGAGTTTCAATAATTGTCCCTATTTTCTGACTATGAATGTGTTCCCAGAATGGCCTTATCAAACAAACAGAGGAACAAGAACTGTACACAATGGTGCATCTAGTAACTTTATCCCTTCCCGCCCTCTGCTACAGTGCTCTTCTTTTTGTTATTTTATTGTAGAATGTTATATGCAATGACTGGTATTGTAAACATCTGGGTATCTTAAATTGTCATTCAAATAAACAAAATTTACAGGAAGCCTTTACTGTTTGTTACATCATTCTGACAGATTAAGGAAACTCTGTAGGTCTGAGAGATGCCTTCATGATTATTTTTGTACCCAAGAAATGTAAGCATTTATGGGACCATAAAAACTTAATCGAAGAACATCAAGAGTTTTTCATGGTGTGCCAAGCCACTCTCCAGGGATTATTTAAATCAACATGCCCTCTGCATTTTAACTGACAGCCCTGTGGAAGTACTACTTCTTGTTTACTTACATGAAGATATTTAAAACAGGAGGAAAGTAAATAATGTTTATTGAAAACTGTCTGATTCCTGTGAAATTTCATAGATTCACTACTCTCCATACATCAGCTTCTGCATGTCATTCACCAGCTGTCTTTTTCACAGCATCATTTAACTCTCAGGACTAACTGAGCTGTTACTGTGTCAATGTGATGCAGAATGCTGCCTGTTGCCAGACAATGCTTCACCGTCCCACACTTAACACAGTATTCTCACACAGGTAGGAAGTTCTCTGAAAACATCTGGAATAAAATCTTCTTTCAAAAAAAAAAAAAAAA